>CAXHSM010001376.1:27646871-27883343 GCA_964019185.1 Maratus speculifer | reverse complement strand
AAAAATTACAATTCTTTGACAGAAACATCTATGAAATAATAATAATCGTTCCACTAAAAAAGGGGGGAGAGAACTTAATACACATTTGAATAAACAATACAGAAATGAAACATCATCGAACAACATTTTTTTATGTTGACTAACTTGAAGTTTTAAAAGTATATAATTTTTGGGACGTTATTATATTTTTTAAGGGGGTATTTTACTCCCAGGTAAATAAAGATGTTAAAGTATTTATAGTTAAAAATAGTTGGAAGGACTGTTAAGTCCTTCCAACTATTTTTTTCATGTCTGCTTTTTAAAGTATTCAGAATCTAACGGATATTAGTTTTAGAGTTTTTAGAACATATAATAATGGTAGCCAATACATTGATCTTTGAAATACGAAATTACTTACTAATTTATCATTACTTATTGAATTAATTTCAAATACATTGCTTAGTTTTAATTTTAATTTTTTAGCTTTATAATTCTAAAATACATTTTTATTAAATATATATATATATTGTATCGAAGTTGCAAGAAAAAATTCACATTATAATGTGGAAAAAAATCGTTCTTTCAGTATATATAATCAAAAATTTCAAAAGTTAATTCCAAATTTCTGTGTTCCATGACAGAAATATCTATTAATTAATGAAAATCATTGCACTAAAAAGGAGAAGTGGATATGTATTTGAATAAATTGTACAGTAATGAAATATCATCGACCAACATAGTTTATATTGAATAATTTGAATTTTTGAAATGTAAATAGATTTTGGAATGTAATTGCTCTATTTTTTAAGACTTATACTTCCCGATAAATAATAATAATAATAATAATAATAATAATAATAATAATAATAATAATAATGTTATAGTACTTTGTTTACCAGTCCTTCCAACTATTTTTTTTTCATATCTGCTTTTTAAAATATTCAGAATATAAAGATTATTATTTTTAGAGTTTTTAGAGCATGTTAATAATGATAGCCAATATATTGATCTTAGAAATACGAATTTACTTCTTAATTTAACATTATTCATTGAATTAAGTTTGAATGCATTGTTTACCTTTTATTTTAACTTTATTTTTTATTACCTTTATATTTCTGCAATGTATTTCTACTAATTATACATATATAGATGTTTTATATTACTATTATATAAAAATACCATAGGGAAAAAATCACATTATAATGTGAAAATAAAAACTTTCTGTATCCATAATCTAAAATTACAAAAGTTAATTTCAAATTTCTGTAATCCATGAGAAATAACCTATATAATAATAATAATAATAATATAGAATATGAATGCTTGATTACGCAATTGAATAAACCATACAGAAATAAAACACAATCGAATAACTTAGCTTACATCGAAGTTTTTTTAATTTTAAAATTGTAAATAGATTTTGGAATGTACTTGAATTACTATTATATTAGGTGTTATTACTTGTGCTAGTACTATTATTTTAGGAGTTATAATCCCTGACATACAAAAATGATATAGTACTTATTAACTATCCTTCCAACAATTTTTTTTCTATATATGCTTCTTCAAGTATTCAGCCACATTTCTGACTGACTGATTTTGTTAGAACTATTTCAGATTCATTTGTTTTTTGCTTTCCTATTTGTTATCAATAAATGATTTACAAGGGATTATCTACACAACCTTGCGTAGAAGTAATGTACTCATGCATAGACATTAAACATATACAATATTTCTTAAAAATAATGCGTATTTAAATAGTTAAAACAGTTAACAGTTAAAACATATTTTAATTCTGTTCAAGTCAGAAATATTAATCAAGCCGCCTTTACGAAGTTTACAACTGCGTTTTGAAAATGTTTATGTTTTGTACTGGAATATGTAAATACTACATATGCCTTTAAAGGTTGCTCGTGGTTCAAATGTTATTATGTTAAATATTTAAGTTATTAAATTGGTATTGAGTAGCCCCTTGCGTGTTATCTGCAGTTTTGTTCTAATATTGGGTAAGATGCAGAAAATTCTGGGCGTTTGTTTAAGCACGGCCAAACTCAATTCCTCCCTTCCTCATATGGCCTTCACAATCACCCTTTCGTTTCAGAATCTTAGAATGTCTACAGTCGCAGGTTAATGACGTGCATACTGTATGTAAATAATGATTATTAAATGTTACTTTTACACACAAAAATACGAAAAACGTTGCTGCATAAGCGTTATAGAAGGTTATAGATGATATACGTAGATTTTGTCTTGGTGTTTTGTATACTAAAAACAAGAAAACTGGAAGATTTGAAGATAAAATAAATAAATACAATGCTTTAAGCATATGCAATTAAAAATAAATTAATTCTTTAAGCGTCCTGCAAAATATTACATTCATGTTAAACAATTCTTAAAATAGTATTTTTAAAAGATAATGGTATAAAAATTTTTGTTTCAGAAACTTACATATTTATTTATCTTATTCACTTCAAAAAATTAATTTTAATATTGATTTTGTTCTAAATCAACCGTTGTTTCTAAAAGTTACGTGACGGAAAAACCCGGTTAATTTCTGGATTTTTTTAGCGAACCGTAAATGCAGTATGGAACACAACAAAGAGCCCTTTTTTCTAAAAAAAATTAAATATTGCAATTTCAGTTAACCCGTTTGCGACGGCGCACGCTTTCAGATGTGCGCATCTGAGGACGGAGCGGAAAATTTTTTTATCAGTCTCAGGGCCGAAGGATTTGGCGCAGCTAAGCCTAACTCTTGTAAAGTGGTCTTTAAAAATTGTAAAAAATTCGTTTTTCCACGGAATCTTTTGAAATGCACATACATGATAGAGGTTGATATTATATATATTCAAGCACAAAATTGGGGTATTTTCTCCAATATTTTAGTATAAAAATGACTTTTAAAATACATATAACGCATATTTTAACCACATTTTCATGTTAAAAAACAATATAATGTGATTACAAAAGACTTACGTGCTTCTACTATAGCAATATATGAAACATTTTACTCAAATAAAGTTTAATTTTGTTCAAAGAAATAATAAGTTTGTTTCTCTAAATAATTTTTAACACACTCCTTAAACAAAATAAGTGTTTTTATAAAGCTGATTTATTCACAAACAAATATAGTTAAATAAACTTTCAAGCTGGTTGGACATACTACTTTTTAATATTAATTAAAATAGTTTAAAATGTTTAATTTAATTGTAAATATTTTTGGAAATTCAAAAGTTTTAGTTAAATTTATAATCAATCATAAAATACATTTTAAATGAAAAAATATCTAATAATACTAAGTAAAATTGAATTATACTTTAGAACACACATTTCTAAAATGTTATTAAATGTAAAAAATATTTTTGGAAAGTAAAAGAAAAAAATGTAGTAATGGATAATAAAAGAAATATCAAATAAAGGTTACATAATAATGATGAGTAAACTTCAATAATTTAAAATACATTCATCAAAGAAATATTGATGATAAAATCTCTTTATTTATATCTTACGTATAAAAATGTTTTAAAACATAAATAAATTTATGGAATTAAATGTATCGAAAAATAATTAATAATAATTAATGAAACTGAATAATAAATTCAAATAAGCTGATAAAAAATTCCATTGATTTTACAAGTATTTTTGAAAATGGAAAAAAAATATGTATGGATAATTAAATGTATCGTATAAATGTTTTCAATTATTTTTGGGAAATACTCACTATTACTTTGAAATATGCACTTATTTATAAAAATAGCAAGAGTTAAATTATTGTGTTATAATCACTAACTCTCAAAAATACTACTTTAAGAAGACTAAATATTTTTCAAAACCCTTTTTATTTCATTATTTGTCAAACATCTACGTTTTCTGACATTTTAAAGAGTTTGGGAAATATGATACATTCATATAGATAATTTATCTCAAAATAAATTAATTTTTAAACAATAAAGGAAATAACTGAAAGTAAAAATCAAAAATTAAAACTAAAGTAAAACGCAGCAATATTTTTTCAACTTTGCTTCGCTGAAATTATTTTAAGTATTTAAGAAAACATAACCCCAAAATCAGTAATTTTTTCTTTAGTTATTATTTTCTTCCGCAACAAAATAAAAGTATTAATTGGATTTATCCCTTCATTTTGAAACAACAGAGCTCAAATCGTAGTAACAACAACAATTTACATACAAGTAAACGAAAAAATAGAAGTTATTTATCCTTTGACCTACAACTCATTTTAAATCATCCAGATAAAAGTACGAAAAAAAATATAAACCGCATTAATTAGGAGTCTTTAGTCAGAGGCGTAAGCATATACCATGCATCATGTTTATACTTTATCGGCTCATTCACTTACCCCTCCCCCTTCTAAGTACTTGTGAAAACTTTGTGATAAATAAAAAAAATAAAGTTTTACCACACATGTAAAAGGTTAATGATTGAAAAGACATTGCGTTTTCGGAAACTTTAGTCAGAAACAAAAGGATAAACTAATTAAAATGTTGGAGACGTCCATCTAGGATTATTACCTTATCGGAAGTCATACTGGGATTTAGACTATAAGGTCTTGAATCGTTTCTGATTCGTGAATCGTTCAACAGTTGCAAATATTCTTTTTCAAATTCAGTTTTTTGAATGAAATGAATCCTATAATTTAGGACGTCTGCTAATTCTTCTGCAGATATGGGACCTTTTCTCAGATTTATTCTTACAATTTCTAATAAAACGAATAATATAAGCAGTCACCCTCAGCATTTTATAAAGGATGCTATACTTACAAGGAAGGTCTCCATTGGGGGCATACTCAGAATTTTTCGAAAAAAATACGAATTAAACTATTCATGTAGGTAATAAAGGATCAGTGAAAATTTGCGGCGGAATTACATTATTAGATATGTAAAAAAATAAAATATTTTGGAATAATTGGCGTGAAAAGCTGAAAGCGACGCGGGATTTGGCGAGCAGTGCATTTCCTCGCCAAAAGCAGACGATTTTAACGAATCTGAAAATTGATTTTAATTGACTTCACTGTTAAAAATCTGCAGCATTTACTGCAACGTCACTCCACTACTTTTATAGAATATCTCTCTTCTGACCAATGCGAATGCTCCATAGCATGGTGAATTGACCGTTTTCTATAAAAGCGGTGGAGTGACGCTGCAGAAAATGATACAGATTTTTAGCTGTGTTGTAGCTTGTGCAACACTGTTAAAAATCTGCTGCATTTTGCTGCAACGCACCCCACCGCTTGTATATAATATCTCTATTCCAACCAATGAGAAAGCTCCATTTCACGGCCAAGTAACCGTTTTCTACACAAGCAAGGGAGTGCGTTGCAACAAAATGCAGCAGATTTTTAACAGTGTATTTTTCAATTTGGAAAAATTTTAATCAATTTAAATTGTGTTTTAAATGATAAAATATATTAATTTCATTTGTTATAAGTACATATAAACGTATATGACAAAATTGCACTTAAAGTAAAGTAAAAATGCAAAACTAAAATTACTTAAACTAAACTTATTTAAATAAATTGAACATAGAAAGTTTTTTCTTTAAAAAGTATTCGAAGCGTAAAAGAGTATTTTTCAAAATTTCGTTTTTTCGCCAACCGGAGATAAATCGCCAAATAAACGAAATTTTTATTATTTTGTTACGGACGTTATAAGGAGATTCCGCCGAAATTTTTTTTATAAACATATATAACTATATGAGAAGAACATTCTGTAATTTTTTCAGATTTTTCTGAGTATGTCCGTATGGAGACCTTCCTTGTTAGTAATATCTAACAAGGAATCTCTAGTCTCCTGCGAAATTTGAAGAACTTTAACATCTTTCATTTCCTTTTTTGAATGAAGTGAATCCAATAATTTAGAACGTCTGCCAATTCTTGTGCGGATATGGGACCTTTTCGCAGATTTATTCTTAAAATTTCTAATAAAACGAATAATATAAGTAGTCATCCTCAGCATTTTATTAAGGCTGCTATACTTAGTAATATCTAACAAGGGATCTCTAGATTCCTGGGAAATTTGACAGACAACTTTAACATATTTTATTTTGTTTTATTTCGTCATCAGATTTAAGTTTAACTGGTGTTTCATCAGAGGGCAATTCGACCATTTGCAACCAAACTGGACCTGAAATCCAGGCTTCGTCCTTTGCGAGAGTGAAAGAGTGCATACCGCGAGTCAGTTTGTCAGCCGGATTTTCCTTCCCATTGCAATAACGCCAGAAGAAAGGGTTAGTTTTTTTTTTAACCGTTCTATTTCTCACAAACTGCTTTAAGTTTTCAGAAGCCTCTCATATCCAATGCAGCCGAATTTGGGAATCACACCACAAATACACATCATTCTCCTTAATAATTAGAAAGATATTCCTCAGATAAAATGCTAGTCTAGCCGAAATCAAAGCACGTAATAATTCAAGCCTGAGTAAAGTTATTAGTTTCAGGCGAGCAACACTTGATTTAGCTGTAACAAATTTTGGTAGGATACTTTATTCTAAAATATGCAACTGCACCATAAGCCTTTGTGCTCATATCACAGAATAAGTGCAGTTCCAAATTTTCCAATTTAGAGTCCTCGAAATACTGTCGAGAAATAATCATGGCTTGGGTTTTCATGACTTCTTCAAGCCACTCCTAGAATGTAAGGTGAAATTCGGGTTTGAGAGGTTCATCCCAGGAAATTCCTATTTCACAAAGTTGTTGCATAAGCAGCTTTATACGAATTGTAAATTGGGCAAGAGTGCCCAAAAGATCAAATAACATACTGCAGGCCTTTAGTACAGTTCTTTTGTGGAAGGGTTGCACTTGTGGCTTTAAAATGCTCCGTGGAACCAATTATGTTATCATTCACATTATCCCAAACAATGCCTAACATTTTAAGTGGGATTCCAAGTTCTTCGGTTGCTTGCTTGCAATTAATATTTTCCTTTAATCACATATTTCGTAAAGTGGGAGAGTTACTAAGCCACTTTCTTAAGATCATAAATGCTTGATTCATAATGTAAAACGCCTCTCTAGAAATAGACATATAGCATCTCTAATTGTTTCGCAGCCACTAATAAAATCATCAACACATAAATCATTCAATAATTTCAAAACACCGTTGAACTTATTTTTAAATCTAGAAAGATGTAGTCTGATAGTTGCAGCTAGTATAAATAAGCTGCATTTTACTCCAAAGGGAGCTCGAGTGAACTGCAGGACTCTGATATCATTGCGACCCAAACCTAAGTTTGTCCCCTAATCCCTTCCCCATAACAATTGAGAAAATTTTCGATCCTGCTCTGCGATACCTATTTTCAAGAATGCTCGTTCAATATCCGCGAAAAATGCGTTTGGGTTATATCTAAATTTCAATATAATTTCAAGCAAATCGGAGTTCAAATTTAGGCCGCTCTCTAAACAATTATTTAGAGACATTTTCCCCTTTGCCTTAGAAGAGGCTCGTAACATACTCTGAGTTTAGTAGTTTCTATTCGCTAACTACTCTGTGGTGGGGACATGAAAAATGATTGCCTGTTTTCATTCGGGTATAATCGATTTCCTCGATGACATTATCTTTTAATTGATTCTCGATATCTTTGTATCGCAAATATAAATTTTCATCTCGCTTAAATACATTATTCAAAATAAATAAACGTTTCTTAGCAATCTAATAATTACTATTTAATTCCGAAAAATCATTTTTCCAGAGCAATTGCGTTTCATATCTTTTATCATTATACGTAGTATTCTGACTGAATTGTACTATCTTTTTCAGTTGTTCGTAAAACATCATTTTTTACATTAATTCCTATCGATTCCAATTCCTACAAGTCTTTAATTCTTTCATAATCCGGTTCACTACCCCCATGTGTGGCTAAATGATTAACGTGAACTTCCTTGGTATTTGATTCTCTTGTCTTGCCTTGAATAACATACCAGAAAATGCTATCTGTCTCTACCAATCTATTATGAAGTCTCATGTTTCTTTCATTTAAAATTTCCCTCATATGATCCACGCCGATTAAAACACGTATCTTTGTTATTGTGTCAAGATCAACTAATTCAATTTCTTTCTCAAGGGCAAAATGTCGCACCCAATTCGAAGATACTTCAACCTGTCCACACGTAATAGAATTTATGACTATTGCATTTATTTTCTTTCTTTGATTGGGATTAATTCTGATTTTTGAACTAATTCTGCGATATCATACATCTGTTTTTCGCATTGTTTATTTCCATATGGATAAAATATAAGAGATTCTCTGTTAATGATTTTTAAATTTAATAAATCAGCAATTTCTTTTTTTATGAACGTTCTTGTCCGTCTATCAAACATCTAACTAATATTATCTCATTTGATCAACTTCCTACCAACGCAGAAAAGGTTTGTAAAAAAACTGTACTTAAAATCTTATCGCTTACTTTTTTTCTTTTTACAAAATAAACTATTTCCTATGAGCAAGGAAGGTTTAAGATTTGATCACAAATTAAAATGTTATGAATTAGTTTACAATTGCGACAAACAATATTTTTCTTCATCATATGAAGCAACGTCCCTGCGTCATTAAAGCTTTTTTTCTTTCTGAAACATTTAAATAACAATTTTCATTCGAATGTGATTTATCGGAACAAAAAGAAAACATTTATTCCCGGCAGTCGGCAGAAAGGCGGAGGTTGTAGTCATTGATTTCTTTTGTGGATTATTATAATATCTGGATTTGTTGAAATTAGTAGGATTGTAAGAATTATTACTCGCTTATTTTTGTTTCAAATTTTCTAATCCGCTACTTTGTTGATTTGATAGTAAAAGAGATGTTTCACGACAATGAATTTCTTTCCTTAAAAATTTCATTAAATCACTTATATCGAACTGATCTTCGGAATTTGATTATCAATTATATTGAAGATTAATTCCATCCGGAATTTTTTGTAATATTACGGGGCAAAGTAAATTACTATACGTTCTGGGGGCTACGTCCAGCGACTGTAGCGATCTAAATAGAATTACAATTGCATCATACATTTTCCTGAAGCCTTAATATTAGAAATTAGTTTAACAGGTTCAATTAATAACATTTTGTTCATATGCGAGCTGGTAATTAGGTCTAAGCAACTATACGTGCTTTTAGGTAACTGAATAGAAGAATCATAATTCTCATTAGTTAAAGCAAATCCTGAAACTGCGGATAAAGCAATTCCTTTTAAATAAGTTTTCATATACGCGAATTTCTCTGTCTTATTTAAGGATTTATTATTAAGTATCGCTACTTCAAATAAATCCCAAATATCTAACCATTCACTACAATCGCCATTAAATACCAATATGTTTAATCGGGCTAACTTAAGTGTTTGATTTTCATGTAGAACAGGAAGAGTAAATTTTCTTCATTCTTCATCATGCCGTTTACTTTCCGTTTGGCGTTACTTTCCTTTTCTAAAGATTTTAGACATCTATCTAGTTTCGTTTTAAAGGTTGCACCCGTTTGCCGATGAACTTTGATTTCTTTTTTCAGTTCTTTAATTTCGATTTCAGATTCAATCGTATTGTCTAACTCTTTCAATTCTTTAAGTTTTTCATCTAACTGATTTTTTAAATCGTGTAAATCTCCAATCTTAGTTTGGACTAAGTAATTTTCATTAACTGGATTTTCAATTTTTATTGTTAATTTAGTAAACAATTCTCTTACCGCGGTTCTTTTTAATTCAGTTCTTTCTATATCTATTATTAAAATTATTTGTACAGAATTCAATTAAATAATTAAAGGAACCTACCTCAATCAGGTCGCACTGACATCAGAGTCGAATCGAATCAAGCATCATAATCGAAAAATAAATCTTTAAATAATTCCAAAGGTTGCGATTAGTCCTGGTGTCACCATGAAGAAATTTGTTATTCGCCGTCGTTCTAAAATTCCAATTATTAATTTAAAGTCTTACTCATGAAGTAATACATTTCTTTTGATGATAAACAGTTTATTAACACAACATCATTATACAAAATACTGCACAAAACACATAATAGGTATATTTTATCGGTTTTTGCGGGATCTTTTACCTTTATCGTTAGCTCTGGGCTGAAATCAAAAACATCCTAGATTTTTCCCCCCTTGGGACGGGATAACGCCATGCCGAAATCCTCAATAGGGATCATTCCTTTTCCCCAAATGTAATGAAGTTGCAACACGGGTCAGAATAAGTATTAATTTTAGGGGAAAGTTAATTTACAGTGAAACAGCAAAAATTAAAACTATCAAAAAGTTTTATTCAAAATTAATGAACAGGTCAGAAGTTATTTGCTTCTTATCAAAATGACAACTGCGACAATTATGGGAAAATTTTACAGTTTTTAATTTTATTACTAAATGCTAAAACAGAAGAGATGTGATAACAGTAAATACAACGACACATACAGAAAAATTTGATATTTTCAAGAAATATATTATATATTTTATATATATTATAATTTATGTATATTATATATTAAATATTTATACATTATAATTCATGTAAATTATATATTAAGTATTTATATATTTCTTAGAAACTCAATTTATATAAAAAAAAACTCTTGAACTCAGTATTTTGAACTCAATTAAAAACAAACAAACAAACAAACAAAAACAAGATATTTTTCAGAGGTATCTATTTGGTATGAGATAAATGTCTCCTTAAGTGATGGTTATCAGATAATGCGTTGGAAAACACGTTACACAAACGAAACATCTTCTCCTGTATCAATCATGAGATGCCTTTCTAGTTGCCAATGTTTAGAAAATTCCTTAAAACACATTTCAGAAACACAAGGACTTTATCTTGTATGAATCAAGAGATGCCTTCTAAGATTAGTATTCTGAGAAAATCTTTTGGAACATGTTTCACAAGCAAAAGGCTTTTCACCAGTATGAATCAAGAGGTGGGTTCTTAGATGACCACTTTGAGAAAATCTTTTAGAACATATTTCACAAGCAAAAGGTTTTTCACCACTGTGAATCAAAAGATGCCTTCTAAGCCTAGTATTCTGAGAAAACCGTTTAGAGCATATTTCACAAACAAAGGGTTTTTCACCTATATGTGTCGAGACATGTTTTCTAAGACCAGTTTTCTGAGAAAATCCTTTGGAACATATTTCACAAGTAAAGGGTTTTTCACTTGTATGATTCAAGAGATGCCTTCTTAGATTACTATTCTGAGAATATGCTTTGGAGCATATTTCACAAACAAAAGGTTTTTCACCTATATGAATCAAGAGATGGGTTCTTAGATCACTATTCCGAGAAAATCCCCTAGAACATAATTCACAAACAAAAGGTTTCTCTCCTGTGTGGGTCAAATAATGTTTCCTTAGACTACAATTATCAGAAAATCCTTTGGAACATATTTCACAAATGAAAGGTTTTTCACGTGTATGCGTCAAGAGATGTCTTCTTAAAGTATCCTTCTCATTACATTCTTTGGAACATATTTCACAAACAAAGTGTTTTCCACTTGTATGAATCCGTCTTAGATGTCTTCTTAGTGTACTGTTCTGAGAAAATCCTTTGGAACATATTTCACAAACAAAGGGTTTCTCTCCTGTATGCATCACGAGATGCTTTCTTAGATCACCATTCTTAGAAAATCTTTTGGAATATATTTCACAAACAAAAGGTTTTTCTCCTGTGTGTATCAAGATATGTTTTCTTAGATAATTATTCTTAGAAAATGTTTTGAAACATACCTCACAAATAAAATTTTTTTTTTCCAGTATCAGTGGAAGAATGTTTTCCCTTATCCGCGTTTCGAGGAACACAGTGCTGTTCACTGAAGGAAGAGTTTTCTTCTGTAATCGATGAAATTTTCTAAAATAAACAGGTTTAATTTCGGACGATTACACAAACTTCTTCGAAGCATCAGTATGAGAGCATTGTCGTCAGTTTCATCCAAGGACACTTACTGAATTTCAGCAAAAACAGTTTTATCTAACTTCGAATCTAAAAAAGAAAGAAAAATAATAATCAAGGCATTTTAAAATAAATTTCTCTCAACTCTGAATTTAGTAGAGGATTTAACAAGTTTCTTTTCTTTTAAATAGTACAAAATTCATGCATGAAATTACAAATTATATATTCTTTGGTATGACTTAATTCGATTATTTTTTTCATACATGCAGGTACATATGCGTGGGTGTTCATGTGATATATTAGACACTGCCATAGGTTCATATCCAGCTGTCCCATATCTGAACTGATAAAAATTGAAAAGTTATTCTTTGAATGCAGTATACTCCTTCAAATTCGCAACGATAAAATCCGCAATTCTTTAAAATCTGCACATAATTTATGAATGTGAACAATGAAACATTCAATTCAGATATAGAGAAAAAAAATTTTTTTTTGTTTTATATCAATTCCATATGTATTTTAATTTGTAATTTTTGTTAATATTACTGAATTCGTGTTTTTTCATGAAGGAAGAATAAAGTTATTTCTGAAAAGATTCAAGATATAGCTGATATTATTGATAATTACAATCTTCTTACCAAATAAATTGATGTATTAATCAAGCTGTTTTTATTATTAAGTCTGGCTATTATTTAGAAATAAAATTTTCTTATTTTATGTGATTTTTTGTGTATTAGTAATGTTTTTATCTTTATAAGGCAAGTTTCATAAATCATTAAAAAAAATACATTTTTTTATCTAATGAATATTGAATCATGCACAGGGCCTGATTACTAACGGGGCACTCTCCCACCAGGAAAAAGAAATAAAGAATTTTTCCTTATTCATGAGAGTAATCTTGTATGAAAAGGGCGTTTAAAGAAGACGAAAATTTCTATAATTTTTTTCTGGTGAGAGAGTGCCCCGTTAGTAATCAGGCTCTGATCATGCATTACTGGGAAGCAGGACGTTTCGGTCCCGCCATTTCGGTCCCGAGCCGTTTCGGTCCCAAGACATTTCGGTCCCTAGATATTTCGGTCTCAAGACATTGCGGTCCCTAGACATTTCGGTCCCTTCTCCTGTAAAGTGAACTTTTGTGAATAAGACATAATTTTATAAGAAACATTGCAGAGTTTTTAAACTGAAGGCCATAAAATTGTAGTATAATGCGATTATAAATGTCCGAAAACCTTACACACTCATAACTCTTATCCAAAATATTACAATTCACTCAAATTTTGTATGGTAATCCTAATCATAATTGGTAATCCTAATGATAATTGGTAATCGTAATTTTCATAACAATTCGCAATTTTAATATAAAAATCCAATTAATATTTTATTAAATGTATTTATTAATTATTAACATTATTAATTTACATAATGTTAATACATATGTTGTTACATAATCCTTTTTAAAATAAACTCAATATATAATCCATTTTATATTCAATACATCATTATATTTCCTTGTAGTTCTAAACTGAAATTTATCTTTTACCTGTTTATTTATTGTACATTTAAAATTACAGAAATTTCAAACAATTAGTATAGTTAAAAATAAAACTAAAATAAGAATTTTTTTCTGGGAAAGTAAGAGCGAAAAGGTAATACAAGTGAATAAATAAATAAAAGCTTACAAGGAAAGTCTCCATACGGGATACCCCAAAAAATCTGAAAAAATTACAGAATGTTCTTCTCATGTGGCTATATACGTTTATAAAAAAATTTCGGCGGAACCTCCTTTCAGTAACCGTAGAAGAATAATAAAATTTTCGTTATTTGGCGTTTTATCGCCGGTTGGCGATGGAATGTAATTTCAAAAAATACTTTATGTCTTGTCAAATACACTTCAAGAAAAAAAAGTTTCATGTCAAACTTGTTTTGATAAATTTAATTTAAATAACTTTAGTTTTGTAAATTTTAGTTTGTTTTAAGTATAGTTTTGTTATATCGAAATTTGTATGTATTTATATTCAAATTTAATCATCAAAATTTGAGATTTAAAACGAAATTCATAATTTAAATTTAATTAAATTTGTTTCAAGCTCAAACTCCAATTGAGAATTATCGATTAGATTTTGTAGCTATAGAAACATATGACGCTTATTTTTGAATACGCTTTAAAGGGAAGCGTCGCAAACTTGAAAAATCCCCTTTTTACAATAGATGGCGCTGAATTTCACTCGGAAAGGGCAATAGAGAATTACTGCTGGCAAACCCAGTTCGGCAGTCTAAACAAGTCACTTCCTGTTGAAATGAGGGAGATAATTGATGTATGAGGGAGAGAAGGATGGATGTAATTTAATCTTGCAGGGATCTTGGCTCTTTTGTCGGGCAAAAGGTTAAGGGTAGAAAAACAGAGAAAAAAGGTTGTTAGTTGTTTGGCTATTCGGGCCGGTATTAGAATTAATTATTTTCAGTGGGGACATTTTTTATTATTATAGAGCTTCAATATTAGGATTTTTTTTTGGTAGATTTCGTAAGAAATACTACCTATTGCAGTCGTTACCATGCTAACACTTTTGAAAAACATTTTCATAACGTTTCACTATATGACCCTAGGAACCCAAAACCACACCCTGTATATAAATATATATACATATTGTATATATATGATTAAGAATTTTTAATCGAAATTTATTAGCTGTATTATTATATGTACTGCAACCAATTGTAATTGTTCCAAATTTAATTGGATTCTTATGAAATTTGGGTATAAGAACTAGATAGGGATACAAGGGCGGATCTGGAGAGTCCTCAAGGAGTGGGGGGGGGATTTTAAAAATTGGGAGACTCGAATCTTATGCGTGGGTCGGGGCTAATATTTTCACTGCGGGTCGGGTTTGGGTCCGGTTAACTTCTATATTTTCTGCGGATCGGGTTTGGGTCCGGTTGACTTCTATTTTTCAAGCGGGTCGGGTTTGGGTCCAGTTGATTTCTATTTTTTGCTGCTGGTCGTTTTAACTAATCAAGGGCGTGCGAACAAACAGCGCCTGGACAAAGTTTCAGTTTACCCCCCCCCCCCAAAAAAAACGACTTTTCTTGTGATAGGACAAAAATGACGTTGGTAATATAAATTTGATGCCCTTTAAATTTCCGGACCAGAGGCGACCGCCCTCTTCGCTCCCACCCTTTCGCACCGCGCTGTAATTAATACTTTTTTTGTGGTTCGCATTTATGTCTATTTGACGTCTATTTTTTGCAGCAAGGGCGGCGCCAGAGGGGGGGGGGCGGGGGGCATATGCCCCCCCGTCGGGCATACCTGCCCCCCCCCCCATCGGGGTCAAAATTCGATGTTGTCGGGGAAAATATTTTGACATTTGAAATTCGTCCCCGTCAAATTTGGTCAACATATAGAGTTTTTTTTTTTTTTTTTTTTAATTAAACTTAAATTGACTAAACTAGTTCATTTGGGTACGAGTCGGTTTCTGTCTGAATTTTGATTCTTGCAGACTGAGTTCAGATAAATCCGATCTTTCAAAAAAAAAATCTAATTTCCTAAAATAAAAATGTATATAGATACCTACACAGGATGATACATGAATAACGCTGAACATGTATATTTTTTAACAAAAAGGATAAAATTTGTACTAAAGTTTTGTCGGGGCTATCTTGGATGCCAAGTAGAATGCTGCATCGGGTCGGGCAAACTGAACCTGATACGACTCGCAATCTGGATCGTATCGGGTTGAGTCTAATCTTTTGTCTTTGTGGGTCGGATTCCAGTTGGGTTAACTTTAATTGTTTCAGGTTCGGGTTGAATGTTGACATTTATGGTTTCTGATTCAAGATCGATCTCTCAAAAGAATACAAAATTTATTTTAAGTTGAAAAAATAAATATATTGAATGCTAATGAATTTATATATTGATTTTTTACTTAAAAGTTTAAACTGATACTGGAGATATAGTTGTAGATATATTTTTACATAATTGCATTACAGTATGGATATATTTTTTCATCAGTTTGGGTCTTTGGGTCTTATGTATGGGGTCTAGTTGAGGTTGAAATATTTCGGGTCCAGATCGAGATGTGGAGATGTCGGGCTCAGATTGCGTTTCGGATAGAATCCTGCATCACCTTGGGAAATTAAACCCAACTCGACTGGCGATTTGAGTCGGATCTGGCTAAAGTTAATATTTTTTCGGAGAGATTCGGATTGACTTCTATTTTCGAGTCGGGTTAGTTTTAATTGTTTTAGCGTATGGGTTCGATTCTACTAGGTGTCCCAAAAATGACTGATGGATTTTAAAATTCAATAATTTGCAAACGGTGACAGCTATTTAAAAAATTTTTGCAGGAGGGTTATGTATAATGTCAGGAGTTTTTTACCGTAATTTTTTATTTTAGTTCGCATCTCAAACAATAGGTGGCGCTGACGGCGATTGAAGGCCAGGTCGACGCTTCACTCAGCACTGATCACAGAAATTTCAAGTTTTGTTCTTAGTAAATATGCTGTTTCTTTATACTTGTATTTTTACTTAGATTTCAGTCTAGGATGTTTAAATCGCAGATAACAGCTGCGATTCACTAAAAGGAAATACAAATCTTCTGTTTTGACTAATTTTAAAATTCTGATGTGCAAGTTAATATAAAACAAACTTTCCGAGAATTGGAATAAAGAAATTGATGAATAATGTTGTTTAGCTTCAGCAGACGTATTCTGGTTGATTGGTTGTAAAAATAACATTTATATATCTCAATGTTGCTTTGGGAATCCAAGGGTCGATTTAGAAAAAGAAAGTGTCATAGCAGTAACTGCTATACAAAGTCAGTTTTGAATAGCAGTTAGATACTTTTGTATCGCAAATATAAAATAGCTAACGTAACTTTTAAATCTTGAAAATTTACAATTTTTTTTAAAAAAAGCAATATTTAATCAAAAGCATAAATGAAAGTAAATAAAATTATACAAAGAATAAAAAATTAATGATAACTCACCTACCGAATATAAATTACTTAGGAAATCAGAAGCTGGCTCTTGAATAACTTATAGGTCAATTTACCTTCTCCACAGGTCAATTAAATATATGTATCAATTTACCACAGTACCAAGTCTCAAAAAATATATTTATTGTAAGGGTCAATATATTTTAATAAGACCGTCGCGGTGAGCGACCAATTTTCGTCGACGACCTCTACCTACGACCCAAACAGACCTACAGAAAAAAATACCAGGAATTGAAACCGGACAAATTTAAGAGAAAAAGTAGACAAATTAAAGATATTGAAATACGGTTAGTGGGCGGGCGGGGCTCTGAAGCTATCGTCTTTCCCTGCCTTCATCCCGAACATATATGTCTCGGACGGTGGTTGGGGGTGGGTGGGCGGGTCAACCGTCGCGGTAAGCGACCAATTTTCGTCGACGACCTCTACCTACGACCCAAACAGACCTAGTCTCTTGCGCGACAGCGCTGTCGCCGGTAGGCGACCACGGATAGCGACAAAATACTTTACTTACGACCCGAAGAGCCTTGCACTCTTAATAGAAAGGGGAAAAAAATACCAGGAATTGAAACCGGACAAATTTAAGAGAAAAAGTAGACAAATTAAAGATATTGAAATACGGTTAGTGGGCGGGCGGGGCTCTGAAGCTATCGTCTTTCCCTGCCTTCATCCCGAACATATATGTCTCGGACGGTGGTTGGGGGTGGGTGGGCGGGTCAACCGTCGCGGTAAGCGACCAATTTTCGTCGACGACCTCTACCTACGACCCAAACAGACCTAGTCTCTTGCGCGACAGCGCTGTCGCCGGTAGGCGACCACGGATAGCGACAAAATACTTTACTTACGACCCGAAGAGCCTTGCACTCTTAATAGAAAGGGGAAAAAAAATACCAGGAATTGAAACCGGACAAATTTAAGAGAAAAAGTAGACAATTTAAAGATATTGAAATACGGTTAGTGGGCGGGCGGGGCTCTGAAGCTATCGTCTTTCCCTGCCTTCATCCCGAACATATATGTCTCGGACGGTGGTTGGGGGTGGGTGGGCGGGTCAACCGTCGCGGTGAGCGACCAATTTTCGTCGACGACCTCTACCTACGACCGAAACAGACCTAGTCTCTTGCGCGACAGCGCTGTCGCCGGTAGGCGACCACGGATAACGCCAAAATACTTTACTTACGACCCGAAGAGCCTTGCACTCTTAATAGAAAGGGGAAAAAAATACCAGGAATTGAAACCGGACAAATTTAAGAGAAAAAGTAGACAAATTAAAGATATTGAAATACGGTTAGTGGGCGGGCGGGGCTCTGAAGCTATCGTCTTTCCCTGCCTTCATCCCGAACATATATGTCTCGGACGGTGGTTGGGGGTGGGTGGGCGGGTCAACCGTCGCGGTAAGCGACCAATTTTCGTCGACGACCTCTACCTACGACCCAAAGAGACCTAGTCTCTTGCGCGACAGCGCTGTCGCCGGAAGGCGACCACACAGGGAACCCAGAAATACAATTTTTGTAATTTTAAATAAAACATAAGCGTCAGGGCGGGAACAAATCATGTGTTTACTGGGAAAACTGCGCCCAGCAATGGCGTCTCGCTGTACTTACATTGTAAATAAACACTTGGGGAGAGTGAAAACACAACGTATGTCGTGTAAAAACATGTTTAAATTTTAACTTTAAGTATACATGACATAACAAAGGGTGTGGGAAATATGCATCGCAATGATTGCAATTTAATGAATTTCTTGTATCGCATTTTAGCTAAATTTGAATAGCAAATTGCGATGCGATACGCTTAAATCGAACCCTGTATGGGAATTACCAAAAACACCTGTATTGTGATATCCCATTATTCTATACTTACATTTTAGAATTTATCATTTTTATAGAATAGTAGATTTTTAAGCAATAAAATTTAAATACAGTAAAACCTGTGAAAAAAAACTGCATGTGACGCAAAAAAAGTACTTTCAATTTCAAAACAATTTCCGAAAGTGAAAGTATCTTTTTTTAAAAAAATCTGCAACCGAAATCGATAAATTGAAACATAGCCATATTAAAGAGCAAGCTCAGCTGTCCTATGTAAGAAAAAAAAATGTTTAAAAATTAAAACGATAAATTTGAAAATAATCTGTGTTTAACAAGAGGTGTTTTCAAACAGGGGTGTTTTCAAATGAGTGAAGGATCCCCTTAAACGCAAAATATGTTGATTCAAAATGAATACCATAGCGCTCTCTCCCTTGCTCTCTCTCTCTTTTTTTTCTTTGTTATTATGCGATTTCGTTTTGGAAGATTTTATTGTGTGGCATTTTTTTGATTTTCAAGTCTCCAATACATGATATAAGGATTAACGATAACTGAATGATAATTCTTCTTAAAAAGACAATTTTTTTTATCAGAACTCCTCGTCCAAACATTTTATAACCATATCAAAGTAAACATTTACGTTTTGTAGAAATAGAGTCGGGCGGGTCAAGATTTTAACTTTATTTTTTTCGTCAAGTTATAATTAGGCCGACTTTTTAAATTTTATGTCGACCGGACCATTAATCTATTTAGTACAAACCGGATTCGGCCTGGGACTAAAATTTTTGCCCACGCAGTTTTTTAGCCCCCGGACCCATACGCGGGGACCTCTAATATATAATATTAACTTGGCCTCCTGTCGGGGATACAGTGCCTCCCCGTCGGGCAAACTCTGGCGCCGCCCTTGTTTTGCAGTGGGTCAGGTTACCTTCTACTCTTTTGCTACTTGTTGGGTTTGAGACCGATTGACTACTACATTTTGCTGCTGTTCGGATTGACTTCTGTTTTTTTTTTTTCGCTGCTGTGTTAATTTATACTTTTTTGCTGTGGATTGTGTTTGGGTCCGGTTGACTTCTTTTTTGCTGCGGGTCGGGTTAACTTCTACTAATAACATAAATCATAATAGTAAAGCTCTACAATTCGAACGAAAATAAATTTTTAAAAATGTAATTCTTAAGATTTCGCTAAACAAATATATTTTTTATGAATAACAAATAAGTAAGATGCCGGCCCAAATTGGGCTCGGAGTGAAGAATTGCACGCAGTGTTCCCCCCCCCTCGGGAGCTATCAAATACCCCCTCCCCCCGGAAACTTTGAGATTTTGTGTTTTCAATGGTAAAAAAGTGTAATTTCCCCCCGGGACTCTATTATATTCCTTCCGGAGTCACAAAAGTCTCTCCCGGAGAAAAGTGTATGAATTCAACACTGATTGCACGAATCGCGGTCGGGCAAATAATGCTTATCACACAGTCTGGGTCGGACACGAAACAAACGTTTAGCTTTACTCAGAGCCGAGCCCCGACCTGGAAATTTTGATCAGTACAGACAAGATATGAGTTCGGGCTCTTTTTTCAGAATTAGGTCCCACCCGAGATCGACGATTTTAAATCCGAGCCTGTCCGAATCCGAAACATTTTGCTTCATCAGAGCCCGAGGCCAATAACGAAAGTATATAGTAGAAGAAAAGAATGAATAATATTTTTAGCTCGCAGGCTTATCATAGCCTGAGAGCTTATGTGCCCGTCCGTTCTGTATGTATGTTCGTTTGTGCGTAACGCGATAACTCATGGTAAAAATATCGGATCCACTTGAAATTTTGTATATAGGTATATCATGATAAGGCGCTTCCCTAATTAGTTTTCGGAGTTCATTCGATATGTATAAGAGAGAGAACGGGGGGCTCATGCCCCTCCCCTTAATTGATATAAACGGGATTTTCATGCAGAATTAACAGTTTTCGTTCAAAATTTAGATATAGGATCATTCTGATGAGGCGATTCCGTGACTGTTATTATGTGTTCATTGAATAAGTATAAACGAAGGGCTCATGCCCCTCCCCTTAATTGATATAAACGGGATTTTCATGCAGAATTAACAGTTTTCGTTCAAAATTTATATATAGGATCATTCTGATGAGGCGATACCGTGGCTGTTATTAGGTGTTCATTGAATAAGTATAAACGGGGGGAACGGCGGGCTCATGCCCCTCCCCTTAATTTATATAAACGGGATTTTCATGCAGAATTAACAGTTTTCGTTCAAAATTTAAATATAGGATCATTCTGATGAGGCGAGTCCGTGGCTGTTATTAGGTGCTCATTGATTAAGTATAAACAGAGGGAACGGGGGTTCTAATGCCCCTCCCCTTAACTTGTATAAATGGATTTTTCAAGCAGAATTGTCAGATTTCGTTCAAATCTCTGAATTGTTTTGGAAGTTTAATGGTTAAGTATAAAAGAGGGGAATGTCTACTCTTAAATTATATAAATGTTAAATGGGTTTTTATTAAGAATTATCCGATTTGCTCTGAATTTTGGATATAGATTTTTTATATGATAAAGCATGTCCTTGATAGTTTTGGAGGTTCTATGATTAAGTATAAAAAAGGAGAAAGGGGAGAGCTGTTTCACCTTCTTAATTTTTTTTCGAACGGAATTAACGAAAATACAAGGTTGTAATGTACAATTAAGATGCGTAGCCTGTGAGCTCAGTGCCATCAATTTAACTGGGCAATATTCTTTTTTTTTTTTTTCTTAACATTTATTTTTAATGTTCCAAAAAAAAAATATGATTTTTAAGCTACATTTTACATAGAAATGTTACTCTTAAACGAAAATTTAAATTTAATATTATCAAAAGAAAAGTTTGGTATAAAATAAAAATGTACTTTATACATAAAAAAAATTCTCATATTTTGTCTCCTTTAATAAGAAAATATTATGGACATGTTAATGAAGCGTGTTTCATGAATAAATTCATGGAACTTGTAGAAATTACTGTCGATTATTTGTCGAATCGAACAACATTTATCAATTTTCTATAAAAAGTGTACATTTTTAACTATAACCATTTCATTCCTCATAACAATCTTTTGTGATTGGCGTGACCCAGACAATAACATTAAATTAAAAATTTCAAATTCCGATGCTTGTATAGGAATAGAGGAAACACTGCTCAATTGTTTTCTATCGGAATAATATGGAAATTAAATTTACTTACCATAGGCGTAACCAGCCTATTGAACGGGGGGGGGGTGCCCAAATTTTTTAACCCGAACATGTTGGATACAAACAATATATTATGCAGTAAAATCTAATAAAGCGGAACCCCCATAAAACTTATCGAATTTCCGTTTTAGACAGGCTTTTATTTGCGAAAGGTATAATTGTATGATACTAAAAAGAAAAAAAAAATAGACCCAAACGCAATTTTTCATTGCGTAAAGAAGGATGAGAAGTTGCTCAAAACTAAATCTAATGGATGAGAAAAAGATAATAAACATACATAAAATATGATAGATATAAAACAAAGCTATCCGTAAACATAAATCAGTAATTATCACAAATTTTCATTTCAAACAGCAATGAAATACTAAAATAAATAAACACGACTTTAGTTCTCCCGTCATTTTGATCAAAGTAGCATTAAAATAACTTGTAAAAGGAATAAGTAGTACCCAATTTAAAATGGAAAAGCGTTCTTTCAATCTTTTCTACACATGAATAAATAAAATTTTCCGGTAAAAAAAAAAAGCTTGTCTCATCTTTACAACATGTTCTTTATACGAATGTCAAATTATGGCCGCAAAAAACGAAATTTAACCAACCAACTAACCTCCATATTAATTTGAATTTTGTCTAGCATTATTTCTTATTTTCAAACGAAGCAAATTTCCACAATCCCTCTCCCCCTCCGTTCTCCAGGCTAATCCCATGGTGGAATTATCATTTCACATCTGTATATCCTTTTAATTTATTTATTTATTTATTTTTTGTTTTCTCCTATCTAGATTTTAGATTACAAAAGCAAAGGTATAAATAGTTTCTATCTTTCTCGAGAATTTACGCTAATTTCTTATTAGATATGAGTTCGGGCTTGTTTTTCGGAACGCGGGCCCGCCCAAGCCCGAAAGATTTTTTGTCAACAGAGCTCAAGCCCGCCCGAGCCCGATACAAAAATATATAAAATAAAATTTTATAGTATTTAAAAATTGCTTCAAAAGTGATATCTCATTTTTAAAAACTTCTTACATAGATATGATTTTTAAATGAAAATTTAAATTCAGTCCTACCAAAATCCGTATAAAATAAATGCATACGTCATACTAAAAAGAATTCTTGTATCCCCCCCCCCTTTAATAAGAAAATTTGATAGACACGTTTGTGTCTAATGAATAAATGCATGAAATTTGTAGAAATTACTATTTGTAAGCAGGCGAATCGAACAACGTTCTTCAATTTTCTGTAAAAAAAGTATATTTCATTATAATCGATTCTTTTCTCATAACAATCTTCCGTGACTGACTGGTACCTGAAAATCAACGTAAATTTTAAAGAATGACATTGTTATTTTAAAGGTCCGATGCTTTTACATGAAAAGATGAAACACTGACCGATTGCTTTCTGTTAGAATAACATGGTACTAATCATATTTACTTACGCAGGAAAGTGACTTCGAAAAGGAACAGCGTCCTCAGCCTCAGCAGAATTTATGATGACAATACATATAATAATCACTAAAGTTATTTCCATAACAAAAACGACTATGACTCGTGCACAATCGAATATTAAATAATTTGCAAACACTAAAAACAGAAAAAAATATTATCTTCGCGTTATGTACTTAAATAACATATAAATAAACTATCCCATTAAAAAATATCTTCTGCCAAACTAAAAGCAAATTCATTGTTGTGTTTGTTTTGATTGGCGCCACATAAATAGATCATAGCCGGAAATTCCGTAGACATAAATCTGTAATTATCACAAATTTTCATTTGAAACAAAAATGAAATACTGAAATTAGTAAACAAGCATTCATTTCCCCCGTCATTTTGATAAAAAAGAATTAAAATGACTTAAAAAGGAATAACTACGCAATTTTCAGTGGAAAAAGTTCTTTCAATCTTTTCTACATATGAATAAATAAAATTTTCCGGCTTCAGAAAAAATGAGCCCGGGTCCGTCCGAGCCCGAAAACTAGAATAAAAATAGATCTCGAGCCCTTGTCGGGCCCGGGCTCGGGCTGAGCCCATCTCATCTCTATTTCTTATAGAATTGCAAAAACATGCATCAGAAAGAACGGCGTTAAAAAAAACTTCCATAAACAAAAGACATCAAATATGGATTATAAAACCAACTTTTTGACATACTGTGACTGATACAGATTCTAGTAAATATTCTAATTTTAAAAAAGATGAACATAACAACTTTCTTAAAAATAAAAAAAAAAGAATGTGGGTCTCTTCTTTTATCACATTTCAAAACATAGACTTGATTAACTAATTGAACTAACTTAGCTTTCATTTTTCTTTTATAAATTTCGATTTTTTAAAAATAATCAAGCTTGGGTCTGCGCGAGCGGGGGGGGGGGGGGGTGACAGGGCACCCCCCCCCCCTCTGGCTACGCGCATGCTTACGACCAAAAGTGACTTCGTAAATTGCGGAGTACAACTTCAGCATCAGCAGAATTCACAAAAAAAAAAGCAACAATCACTAAAATTATTTCCATATGAAAAGCGATTACGACCTGTGTACGCTGTGTTAGTGATGGGCGATTCTGGAAATTTTGAGAATCGATTAAAATCGATATCGTATAAAAAAACATCGATCATAATAAGAATCGATATTTCGATATTCAGGTTCACACAGAGAAGATCCAAATTACTAATTCCAAAACTTAGACAGTCAGCAGGACCGCAATTACCGCCTCCCACCCCCCATCACCATTTAGGGAGGCATAGAATTAAGCTATTGCAGATTTTAGAGTCGGATAATAAGAATTTTAAATTTTAAAATGATTGTCACTTATGGTTGTCACTTACACAAAAACTTTGACAAATTTGAGAGACATAACTCAACTAATAACAACACTGAGTAACTTGGCATTAAACCGAGGATAAAGAGTGCCAAGAGCGCGTAACTAGGATGGGGAACAAGGAGTATAGACAAAAAAAAACTTTTTTTTTTTAATGCCAATCAAATGTTACACGAGGTAGTTTGGAGGAACAAAAAATATGCCCCATTCCCAAAAGGGCAGGTAAACCCCACTCTTGACGGAAGGGCGACCATAGCCCAAATGTATCTTTTGTCGAAGTTTCAAAATGAGGATTTACAATAAAATAGAACGAAAATTGGACATTTTAAAAATTGTATGCATACTTTGAACGGCCCATTTAGTAAAGATTGGAGAGGGGGGGGGGACGAGGGATTAGAACAGACGAACTTGGAAAAAACATAATTAACTAATAACCCAAATAGCTGAGCTCCTAAACAGAAATATAGTGTTTAACTTAGTGTTGAATTCATGAGGTGGGCTGAGGGGAACATGCACTCTTTGAAACTATAAAAAGTGCCAAGAGCATGTAACTAGGTGGAGAGAGGGGTAGTAACAGAAAAAAACGAGGAGATAAAAGCTTTATAACGATATGTTACATGAGATGGTGTGAAAGAAACAAAAAATATGCCTCCCACCCAGGGGGGGGGGGGCAAGGTAAATCCCAAACGGACAGAAGGGCGACTCCGGCCCAAATGTACCTTTTGTTGGGGTTTCAAAATATGGATTTATAACAAAATAGAACGAGGTTTAGACCTTTTTAAAATCGCAGTCATAATTTGAACGAACCTGTAAGTTAAGATTGGTGAGGAAGGAAAGGGGGGCGGTAGGACGGGCGAGCATGAAAAAAAAAAATAGTGGCACTCTGAGAGTGCCGATAGAAGTGAAACCTTGAGCAATTACGTGTGTATTTTTTGAATCGTTAGGATATATAATTTTGAATTGTCAGGAAATACTTTTAAATGAATTAAAAAAGTTCTATAATATTAAAGAATATATTAATCTCTATTAAAAAAAACCGCGCGATACCATATGTCCAGCTATTGTAGTTAACTCACTATAACTACTTTCTTTCATTTTAAAACGCGATAAGTACAGCAACCAAAATTAGACATCCTTATCCAAATAAATCACTTTGTATTAATGCCTGTTACAATATCTGTAGATTACTTTTTGAATTATTCAAATCGGACATTCCATTCAAAAGATATTACGAATTTAAAGATGACAATCTAAAGAAATAATAGCGCTGCTGAGTACTCGGTGGCCAATAAACTTAAGGATTACGTGTGCAATCAAAAGATTGCAGGTTCGAACCCCAGATTCGCTAATATGTACCAATGGTCTTTTTTTTTTTTTTTTTTGAAGAAGTTTGAAAAATTAAAATTTTAACACATTATGGGTCCGTAACGTGACCTAAAATGATGGGAGAAATTTTCTTATGCTAGATTTGTAATGTATGAAGCATAAGCTTTCAATAGACATATTGTATCAAGAAATGAGAAAAAACCCCTCTGCCCCCCCCCCCCCAAAAAAGGTCCTATAGGGGAAACCGAGAAACTGGAATAGCAAAAAGAACGGCGAGAAATGGTTAGCTATACCAGAATTTTTCTCATCACTGTAACTCCTATAGAAGCAAAGTTATAGCCTTTTAAAGATTGAAATGAAGTGAAGAAATAAGCAAAATTAGATGAGTGATAGACAGGGGGGAAGGGGTCCACAGCTCTGGGGGTGCCAAGTAGCTTAAACTTTTAAGTTAAAAATGGTAGAGAATTAAATGAGCGAAATTTTAAGGTGTATATTGGGGTAGGGTGCAAGCACCTTCAAAATTTTTTTTGTTTCTTTGAAGAAACAAAAAAATATGCCCCCCGGCGGGGCGCAGATAAACCCCAAACGGGCGGAAGGGCGACCCTTTATTTATCTCTTGTCAAGGATTTAAAATGTGGATCTAAAATAAAATAGACCGAGAATTGGACATTTTAAAAACTGTATGCATATTACGAACGGCCCTGTAAGTTAAAACTGACGCAGAAGGGGGGGATTAGAAAAGACGAGCGTGAAAAATAAAACATAATAAACTAATACTTCAAATAACTGGACTTCTAAACAAAAATACAACGATTTAACCTAGTGTCGAATTAATGGGGTGGCCCGCAGGGGATTACCCCCCCCTCCCCAGATGTTATGAGATTTTATGCTTTTTAATGCACAAATTGCGATTCCCCCTCTCTTACAGAGCTGTAAAACATGATGCCTTCCTCCGGAGTCGCAGAAAAATACCTGCATTCAACACTGATTTAGCCTAGAACAAGAAAAAAAAAATCGAATCTGAAGATCGACATCGAATCTAAAGATCGACATCAAATCTAAAGATCGACATCGAATCTAAAGATCGATATCGAATCTAAAGATCGATCTTACGGGCAGAATCGATTTTACATTTTTACTTTCTTTTGTAACTTTACAAGAAGAGAGTATTAGATTCGTGAAAAACTTTGACTTCCCGTTTTCGATGGATTTATATATTTTAGAAGGTCTTTAACACGATTTCATGGTTTTTAAGAAATATCTGTCTGTGTGTGCGTGTGTGTCTGTCACTCTGTGAGTCTGTGTACGACAAAAAATTTCTGACCGTTCTATCTCAAGAACAAAAGCACGGAATTCCACAAAACTTTAGATTTAGTTTGACCTTGATATAAACTGAATCTAATTAATTTTTGGTGTATATAGCCTAACAGGTGGCGCTGCTATGCTGCATTTTTTGCGATTTGCGCAACAGCTATATCTGAATAACGAATGAACGGATTTTCATCACATTTTAGATCCAGTTAGTCCTTGACATGAATTGATGTTTTTTTGCGTTTTGATGTATATAGCTTCCTAGATGGCGCTGCTATACTGAATTTTTCACAATTTCCACTCAGCGCATGTGAAAGGGGGGGCGAAAGGAAGGGGTCGTTCTGAGCACAGAAATTTAGGGGCCGCCAAATTTTTACTACTAACATCACTTCTAGCCAATCACAAGAAAAAGTTAATGGGGGGGGGGGCTAAATTGGAACTTTGAACCGGGCCCAGTTCTCTTTTCGCAAGCCCCTGTTTCCATTTTAGCTTTATCTCAAGAACTAATGCAAGAACTTTCTTAAAAATTTAGATTCAATTAGTCCTTGATATTAATTGATGCTAATTACATTTTGGTGGAAATCGCTTAAGAGATGGCGCTGCTATACTGCATTATTCATGATTAACGCAGTAGCGCTATCTCAAGAACGAATTTTCATCAAAATTGAGATTCAGTAAATCTCTGACATAGATTAGTGTTATTTAGTTCTTGGTGTAAATTGCCCCAGAGGTGGCGCTGGTATGCTGCATTTTTTATGATTTTGTAATCGCTGTATCTCGCGCTTTCATGGATTTTCACCAAAATTCAGATTCAGCTGGTACCTAATAAAAATTGATCCTGATCAATTTTTGGTGTACATCACTCAACAAAAAACGCTATTTTGCAGGAGGGGGGGGGGATTCTGAGGTTTCTTTAATTCTTCCATCTTAGAAACTAATACACTGAAATTTTGGAATTGGCACATCCGTCTTTTTTATCTTCGACTTTTGGAGGAAAAGGAAAATTATATTACCTTCAGAGAAATCGATTAAAAATTTTAAAGTATCGATTAAATCGAGTTGGTCGTGGTATCGATTAAATCGAATTAAAAAATCGAAATCGCCCATCACTACGCTGTGTACAATAGAAATCTAAATTATGCGCCAAACGCAACCTAAAATTGGAAGAAAATATCCTCTTCGCATTAAACGTCTAAATTAATAATAATAAACAACCCTATTGCAAAATAACTTCTGCTACAAACTAAAGAGAAATTCATTATTCCCGCCTTTTCATTGGCGCCAGCCAGAACGTTGTCGGAAGAGGCTAAAGTCGATTTGTAGAAATGACTAATAATTTACTTTTAAAATAGCATTCTAATGCTTTAAAAAAAACAAAAAAAAAACAATCAATTTCTGCTTTTCTTTTTTTTATTCTAATCAAAATGTTCAATATAGTGATTTGAAAAGGAATAAGTAATGTCTAAGGGGGGAGGGGGGAGTTCTTTTAATATTTTCTATTAATTGATAAATAAAATTTATGGGTTTCAGAAAAAATGAGTCTGAGACCTAGCACTGCCACATCTCTAATACTGACATTTAGGAAAAATGACTCCAAGCTGGACTCGGCATGGAAGAAAAACAAGACTGGCTGGACCCAAATCAGCAGAAAAATAAAGATCAGGACACGGCCCGCTCTAAAAGTCAGAAGACTTGATCCAGCCCGACCCTATGGTGGGCGATCGCCCCTTTGCTATCTCCCCCCTCTTTCCCACCTTAGATCCGCTTTGGCTAATTCATGAATAGGCGCGGCCCGGATCGGGCCGCGCCGCGCCGATCTTGAGTTTTAGCCTAAGTCCTATTCCATGAAGATCTCTCATATTGGTTTGAAAACCTTTATAGTCCTAAGGGGGGGCGATCTCCCCATCGCCCCCCCCGAAGTATGTACAGTAGAACCCCGATAATTCGGATTAACTGGGACCAGACCCAATCCGGATTATCGAAAATCCGGATTATCCGGAGAATAAGAAAAAAATGGAATAAAATGAAACATACTTACAGAAATCACCTTTATATTAAACTTATTGAATAATTACAAACAGTAAAAATGTTTACTTTGCTTAATTCTTCCGAAAAGATTTCAGAAAAAGTTTTTTTTTAAATCCAGAATATGATGATGAAACAAATTAATGATATGGAAATTAGCCAATCACTTCTCAAACTTGAAAAAAAAATGACCAAATCAATCCAGATTATCCGGAGATCCGGATTAACGGGGTCCGAATTTACGGGGTTCTACTGTATATCTGTTTTTTTAATTAGATGAAATTCAATAATTAGAAAAACATTTTGTGTAACGACTTAATTACAGTCTGTTTTATATGAAAATAAAAAGTTTTGGTTAGAGGCACAGGGAACCAACTTGGGCGACACATATAATTACACGTATAATTAATTAATAACTATACATATTTTTATGTATGTATTATTTATTTATTTTTTAAATTGACATTTATATTTTCGATTTCGGCAAAACAAAAGAAGAAGAAGAAAAAAAAAGCTCAAATTAATGAAACTAGAAGCATGAAAGTTAGAGAGAGGGAGGGGACTTATGACGTAAGCGTGACAAAGGATTTTTAAAAATCCCTGGTCCCGAAGAGGGTTAAAGAAAGGAAGGGGGTCGAAAATTATACACTTTATGGCCATCTTATTATATTTATTATACGGAACCCTCTAAGTGTGAGTAATACTTAGATTTGACCGTTTATTTTTTATGAATGTCAAAAAGTCGCCCTGGAACTCGAAGTATTTAAAAAAAAAAATTAATTACAAATTCAAAAATTGCTTGGTGAATTCCGAATACATTTTATTCAAAAGAGAATAAAATTTGTACTGAGCTAAAAAAGAAATGAACTCGAAACATTTTAAGTAATATGGAAACACCGCTGTATAGCGTGCGCACAGAAGAGAGAGAGGGGGGGGGAATAAAGAATAATAATAAAAAAAATAAATAAAGGTTTGTTTTATTTTTGTCGACCGATTATCTACACTAGGGATATAGTCCATGGGTGGGGAATGCCCTTCGTGGGGGGTCTTTCTAAGGGAAGCTAACCCGTGTTTACGGAAGTTCGAAGAAAATCACGAAAACTCCGAACGGTTAGACCGACAGCCGCGATTGGGTTCGAACCCAGCACCTGCCGTCTACCAGTTGAGAGGTCAGAACCTCTCGGCCACTGGTGGCGCATAAAAAAAAGGGGGAGAAAACGCATAAAGAATATGAATGTTTCTCAAATTCAAATTGGCAAACGCTTAAAAAAGTATTTCATTTTTTAGTAAAAACAAAAGATTTTGCACAAAAAGTTAGCCAAAGTTGGTGTTTTAAAAATCACAAATCGAAAAACCGGAAATTCTATAAGTAACTTCCGGTTTGCGACAACGTAAGTAAGGAAATAAAACTGCCGCTCTGAGAAAGCAATCGCTTATAACACAGGGTGTAATTCAATTATCAGAAAATTAAAAACGATTACAAATCACTTATAATCAATTATAAACAGGTCTGCGGAGACGGTGGGAAAAATGGCCGACTCCGACTCGGGAAATTTTAACTACCTCGATTCCGAGTCCGGGCTGGCTAATATACTATTGTTGCTGTTGGCTAGTGTTGCTGTTGGTTGAAATTGAAAGGAAGAAAAAAAAAGCGGAAATTTCAATATTTCGGCATTAATTAAGTTCTGTTGGAGTTTTGAAAGAAAAAAAAATATTTTCCGTTTTACTAATTTTTTAATTTCGCATTTCGCATCCCACAAACCCAAAAAATCCAACTATCGAAATCTAAAGAAGAAAAGAATACTGAAATTTTACTTTTTTGGATCCATGAACTAGGAAAGCGGGAAAATTTTACAATTTTGATGTTAAATAGTGCCCTCCGACTCTTTTTTCAAAAATGGGTTGGACTCCGACTCTGCAGCCCTGATTATATTCAAGTACAGTGATTTTATATTTAATAATGTGTCAGAAAATGGGGCAGAAATTTTCGCGTCGTTAGATGGAATTATTTTTTCTTTTTCTTTTTTCTTTTTCTTTTTTTTTTTTTTTTTTTTTTTTTGAGAATTTTTTAAAATTTAATCAAGAAATGCCTTGAGCGTACGTTTTCTCACATCTTTCCTAGAAAATCGTTTTAAAAATCGCAAATCGGAAAACCAGAAACTCTTCATACCATTTCCGGTGTGCGACAAAGTAGGCAAGGAAATAAAACTACCGCTCTGAGATAACAATTGCTTATAACTCAAGGTGTTATCCAATTTTCTAAAAAATTAAAAAAAAAAAAAAAAAAAAGAACCCGCCTGATTACAAATTACTTATGATCAACTATAATCAAGGATGCGGAGACGGTGGAAGAAATGGCCGACTCCGAAAATTTTAACTACTTCGACTCTGACTCTAGGCTAAGCTAATATACTAGCGTTGCTTTCTTAGAACCTTGGAAGAATAAAGGGAAAACAAAAAATATTTTCCGTTTTTCCTAATTTTTTAATTTTGCATCCCACAAACCCGAAAAATCCAACTATCGAAACCTAAAGAAGAAAACAAAACAGAAAATTTACTATTTCGGACTTGTAGACTTGAAAAGGAAAAAGAATTACAATTGTAATGTTAATTCGTGTCCTTCAGCGTATAAAAATTTAGATGGAATTGAAAAAAAAAAGAAAATAGATAAATAAATAAATACATATATGAATAAATAAAGATGAAAATTTTATTAGTTCAGAAAAAAAAATCTTACAATTTTTAATTAAAAACGGTTTTTATCTACTGTGTACGCCGGACAGTGTATTGTTAATCTTTAACTTGGTAATCTTTCTGTAAATGCTATTCCAGCTTATCAAAGAAAGGTTTCACAAGCAAAAATCGCTAAATTGTTTCCCTGTTTAGGAAAAAAAAAAGAAAAAAAATGATCATTCAGATGCTACTTCAGTCAAACGAAAAGACTCATTCGCTAATTATATATGTATAATTAAACTAAAAAATAATAAATAAATAAAAACATAATAAAATAAAAACATTGAAATGCAACTGATATGTATATTTATTTAATTTATTCCATACGATTTATGTTAGCAAATGAGTCTTTTGAGTAAGGTGGGGTTTTTTTTTTTCAGAAAAACTTTGTACAATAAAAATTGCCTCTTACAGAAAGCAGCTTACAAATAGTGACCCTACAGTTCCTTCCTTTATCTGTGAATGACCCTCTTTTCCCCACCACAACACCAAAGTCAAAGGTCAACTCGTTGGCTTTCCTCTCAGAGACTGCCTATTCAGCGTAACTTTTTTTTTTCCAAACGGAAGTAAAAAGGTTACCAGAATTTGAAAGAATCTTACAATCTGTAGTGGAATTTTACTAATAAAATCATATTTCGCGGAAACAAAATGTCTTATTGAGGGATATTTCATATAATATCTTATAAGAGGTATCCTATAATACATTTATAAGAGAGATAATAATAACAATTGACAGGAAAATAGGTAAAAACTAAAAAAATAATCGCTTGCTTGTTCTTTACGAGTAAGCGACGGTACTCCTAGGTCCACCTAGGTATTTTTGCCGGAACTAATGTCAGAAAATTAAAATTTTAATTTAAAAAAGAAGGCCGTACTTTTCTTTTATGAAATTTTGCCAAGTTAAAGAAATAAGTTATATCAATCACCAAAAAAAATTTCGAACAAATTGGTTGAATAGCAAATGAGAAATACTGTTTGTAAGAATATAGTATGGAGAGAATAGGACAAAATAATACTGACGGTTACTCTTAAATGTATGAAGATAATTTTTCTCAATATGATTTTTTTTAGCTATGAAAATATTTTTCCCAGCGATTAATTAAATAACTACTTCAACGAGTAATATATATATATATATATATATATAACACAATATGTACATAGATGTATATAATATATTAAAGTCTCTCATTGTTTATGTTTAAATTCATTAAATACCATTTACACGCAAACTAAATATCCAACAGTTTTGAGTTTCATTATAATCGTTTGCTTTTGGCGAGGAAAAGGGCTGCTCGCCAAATCGAGTGGCTCTTTCGTCTTTTCACGCCAAATAATCCAAAATATTTTATTTTTTTACACAATATCTAATGTGATTCCGCCGCTAATTTTGACTGATCCTTTATTACATACATAAGTACTTTAATTAGTATTTTTTTCATAAAATTCTGGGTATGCCCAGTATGGAGACCTTCCTTGTTATTTTTGTCAATTAAAAATTGAAAATAAAATTATTAAAAATTTTATTGTATTACATTTTAATATATTTTATTAAATACCCCGTATTGTAGTATATTTTATGTATAATATTTATATTATTTTACTTATATATAATATTTATATTATTTTACTTATATATAATATTTATATTATTAAATTTATATGAAATATTTATATTATTATATTTTAAAATATTATTAAATTAATTTTATGTAAATAATAATAAAAAATAATCATCATATTAGAATGAAATAGGCCCAGTTTCAATAAAATTAACTCACAAAAATTGCCTTCATGGCGTGAGAAGAATGTTCAAAATGCAATGAATAAATACTATCATTATTTATATAAAAAAAAAAGTAAATTAATTAAAAATGGCGGGGGCAAATTTCTAAAAACAAATTTTTTTATAGCATGCCTAGTCAGGGTGGAGAGTGGTCAGGGAAAACCGGGAAAAACACAATCAAGAAAAGAGAAAACTACCAGTATTTCCTTACAGAAAATACTTGAAATAACATAAAGAGATTATATAAACTGAATTTATCTTTAAAAAAATACTAGTATCTATAATCTATATTGACTGTGTTTTTATCTAACCACTCGCCACCCTGCTAGTTAAGAAATCACTATTGCTTTCGCAATGTTAATAATAGAAAGTAACTTATGAAAACAAATTTATAAGATGCAACTTTGTATTCTTAGTCTTCTTGTCTTCTATTTGTAGTCTTATTTTTGAATTACCAAAGGAGAGGGTGTAGATGGGTGATTTGAGAAAATATGTATATATTATAACTTAAAACTGTCTAATTGAATTATTAAAGACATTTATTATTAAATTAATTGGAAGGAAAAAACTAAGTACAGTTTTTTTATTATTATTTAATTAATGCTAATTTAAAAATTCTAAAGAAATGTACGTAAACAGCCAAAAAAATATTTATGGCAGTTTACATAAAATACTTCTTAGATATAGTAGTTTATAGAAGTTTATATAAAATACTGATACTAATAATTAATAATAAAATTTAAAATATTTATTCAGATTGATAATAATACTACGAAAAGCAAAAGACAATATCGCCTAAACTTATATCGCATTGTTTAATCAAACAAAACTGTCAGCTCGTTGTGATTTCATTATCACGAGTTATAAAAGTTTAAATTTATCGGACTCTTATATTCAACTTTTTATAAAACTTGGGGGGGGGGAGGGGTAGAATAAAAAAAATAAAAAAAGGCCCGAATAATGTTGAACTTTTACCATTTGGCAGGCCTACAACAATAGAATCCGACTTATAAGGTAGCGAGCAAAGAAATAACTAGAGACTGAAATGGCAAGGGTCCAAAGTTGCTGGATACCGAAATGGCTACGGAGCAAATTGTCTCGGAACCGAAATGGCCATGGACCGAAATGTCTCGGAACCAAAACAGCGGGACCGAAATATCGGGACCAAAATGTCGTGTACCCCATTACTGATTGTTAACTTGACCTTTGACTGTAATATTTTAATCATTTAAAGACTTTCTAAATTTTTATCATTTAAGTTTATTACTTATTAAATACTTTACTGAGGTATGTTGTAAGTACTCATTATAGTTTCGATTGGATTATTGATTACATTCAAATTACTCTTTGAAAAATGTAAGCAAAGCAATGACCAAAAATCCGCAAAATTCTAAAATAGGCACAACCTCTGGTCCCAAGCTGTGCGGATTTGAGGGAGTCTACAGTACTTGTAAATTTATTTTTTACTATCTTTACAAGAAAAAAGCATTTTCATCATGACAATTTTCGAATTCCGGATTTTGTTGGATTTATACGTTTTAGGGGCCAGAGATTCCAAAAAACATATTTTTGCAAAATGTCTGTTTGTAGAGTTTGTGGTTGTCTGTCTGTATGTGACTCAAATTTTGTAAGTGTTCTATCTCAAGAATTAATGCACGAAATTTAATAAAAATTTATGTTACGGTAATTCCAGATATAGATTGATGCTGAGTAGTTTTTGGTGTAAATCGCACAACAAATGGCACCGCATATCTGCTTTTTTACGATTTCCACAATAGCTATATCTGAAGAACTAATAGTCAGATTTTCATAACACTTCACAGGGTGTTAGTCCTTGATATAGAATGGGTCTGATGGGGGATTTTGTGTAAATCCCCCAATAGTTGGCGCTGCTATGCGGCATTATTCATGATTATCGCAATAGCTCTATCTCAGGAACTAATGCATGAATTTTCATCAAACTTCAGATTCAGTTAGTCTCTATTTTATATTAGTATTCTTTAGATTTGGAATAAATCACTGAACAGGTGACACTGCTATGTAGCAATATTAATGATTATCGCAATAACTCTATCCCAGGAACTAATGCAAGAGTTTTGATGAGACTTCAGATTCAGTTAGTTCCTGATATAAATTAATATTCTTTAGTTTTAGGAGCAAATTAATCAACAGGTTGCACTGCTATGCGGCATTATTCACGTATTATTGCAATAGCTCTATCTCAGGAACAAATGCTCGAATTTCCATGAAATTTCAGGTTAAGATAGTCTTGATATAAAATTAGTATTCTTTAGTTTTCTGAATAAGTCTAAAATTATAGTCATTGAAAGTATTATTTTCAAAATAGTCGTTGTAATTTGTTAAATTATAATTTTTTTAAAAACATATTTACTGAAACCTTCTTTAATTGTGAATATTTTTTTTGTGTTTCAAAAAATTTGAAGAAAAAATAAATTACTATGATAGAGAGAATTTTACAATTTTTTTTTTTTTTTACTCCGGATTGTAAAATTTAAGTTTCATACATAGAAAATAATATTATTAGAAAAAGAAAATCATTGCAAGTTTTGACTAATGATTTTAAAATTTGGATGATGAGTTGATTTAATTTCTTAGCATGGCCCCTAATAATATTAATAAAATAAACTGAATATTGAAAGTTTTTTCATTCATTACTAACTGTGAATTTTATTGTGATTATTAATGTTAGCTAAATACACTTTTCCATTAAAAAAGAAATTAAACAAAACAAATTCAGTATAAGAATGATATGTGATTAATCCTTGATCTGCAGGTTTAATAACTACACTTAATTCATAGAGATGCAACATCCTATTTAAAAATTGTGGTATCTTTTTATAGAGTTGATTTTTGAAAGATTATTCAACAAATTATCAAGTCTTTAAAAAAAAATTCAAAACTTAAAAAAATTGTTTATATCTAACTGGATAATAAATTGAACCTTTAAAATCCCTCTTTCCCTTAACTCTCATATAAAACACCAAGAATTAAAAAAAGGTGGAGAGATTTGCTTTTATGTAATGAAATTCTGCGAAAAATAGCGAGTTTCTAAGAGGAATTTTGTAAAGAAATTCCAATTGTAGGCAGATTTTCGTTTTAGAATGGACAGAAAGAAATCTTTTCATAGAAAGTTGTTCAAGCAAATAAAACAATTAATAGGTACAACTGCAATTCTTGTTTTTTAATTTTTACTTATAAAAATGTCAAATTAAGTGTAATATTCTCTGCTGCAGCAAAATAAAGTTATATGGATGGCCTTAAAATGAGAAAAAGTACATTCGGTACTACTTGATCATCAGGCTTGTATAAAACCAAAAACTTTCTGCGCTCGTTAATATTAGGTCAAAAACTTTCTGCAAATTAATTAAATGTTCAATAAAATTACAGGTTATATTATATTGACATGGCCTAAATTTGCGTTTTTACACATTTCACAAACGAAATTCGCCTTTTTTACGTGATTCAATGACGAAATTCCAATTTTTAAATGACTCATGAATGAAATTCATGTTTTTTAGATTACTGATGGATGAAGATTGTGTTTCTACACGATTCACGGACGAAATTAACGGTTTTTGAGCGATTCATCGATGAGACTCACTTTTTGTGCGGTCTTTGGATGAAATGTACGTTTTTGTGTGGACTTTGGATGAAATTTGCATTTTTTGCGTGGTCCTTTGTCGAATTTTGGGTGTTTCCAACGTTCCGATGTCAAAAAAAAAGAAATTTTTACGTGGTGCTTTGTTTAAATAGACATTTTTTACATGACTTTCTAATGAAATGCATGTTTTTCACGCGATTCTTTGTTGAAATGCACAATTTTTACGCGATTCTTGTTGAAATTCGCGATTTTTTCGCAAAATTTGCATTTTTCTCACTATCTTTTGACGAAATTTTTACTTTTTCGTATCCTTTGAGGAATATTGTGTTCTTTCATGTTCTTTTGACAATATTTCGCGGTTTTGCTATGAAACGTTTTTTCGTATCCTTTGACGAATATTGGGGTCTTTCTTGATCCTTTGACACTATTTCGCGGTTTTCCTATGGAACTTTGACTAAATTCGCGTTTTTTCCATAGAAGTTTTCGGCTTCAAATGCTTTAATTTTTTGGAAAATCGAAAATGGACCAAGCTTTTACTTGTGCGATAAGAATAAATATTATTTACATAAAATCGGGGGAACATCAATTGTATTTTAAACAGCAATAGAACAAATAAATTAGTAAAACATTAATAAAAATACAGATAAAAGTAATATTAAAAATCCTCTATAATATAACAAACAAGGGTGAGTTTAATGTAAAGTGAATGTGACATTTACAATCATACACATTATTGACATTAATCTTATAGCTTGGCGATTGTTTTTTGTTTGACAGGATATTCAAGTAGTAGCGTTTGTTCAATTAATGTTTTATGTGTTCATATAAATACTATCTGCTTTCTGTTATACAGGAAGTAGCTTGTAGTAATCCTCGGCAACAATTATCAATTTCATCATAGGTGAAATAGCTTAACATAATTAAAATATACCATAAATAATGTTTCCTCCTATACCGTAATGTAACAAAAATTTTCGTATGGATCTCTAAATGAATAAAAAATATTCTGCCCACTTCATATTCTATAGATTTTTTTTAGTGCACTTCATAAATACATATCAGTTTCATTAAGTTTGAAAGGGATCAATATCATTAAAATGCACTTGAAGTTTTTTTTCTATTAGCTGTAATGTAACAGAATCCGGTAATTGAACTATACATTTGATTTTCATAAATGTTTGTGCTGGCTTGACAAAATTCTACAACAACTATATCTTTAAAATTTCAAATAGTTCAGTTGGATAGTCCTTTTGCTGCTAATTCAGAGGAACAGACAATAGGTGCGAGGTATAAATTCAAACACACCAAAAAATAACATATTCAGGACAAATTTGAAAAAAAAAATTAAGTGAAAAGAAAAAACAGGCATTAGTCTTTACATTTTTAGTTGATATTTTAAATACAGTGATGCAAATTGGCCAAAAACTAAAAACAAATTGTTCATATTCAAAAGGTCAGGGGCCATCCAAAAATGATGTCATGCATTTTTTCCATATTTTTGACTCCCCCCCCCCTTTGTCACAAAGTGTCATACATCACTTTACCCCAACCTCCCTCTTGTCACATTTCACGCTATATTATATAAATATATAATTGCAGTTCACTAAACAAAGCACTACGTTTTCCATCACATTTCAAGTTTTAATTTTAAAGTTTAATTATGTGTTTTAAAGACATTTATGAACTGAACAATAAAAATTATTCTTATTTTGTATAAAACAAAGTTTACATTTGAATCATTAGACTCTCTCAAATTCGCACAGCTTGGACCCAGAGGTTGTGTGGATTTTAGAAATATGCAGATTTCTGGTCATTGCTTTGTTTACATTTTTAAACAGTCATTTGAATATAATTAATAATGGAATCGAAACTATAATGAATGCTTACAATATAATAAAATATTAAAATAATCATAAACTAAAATAATAAAAATTTAGATATTTTTAAATGCTATCAAAATATAAAAACAAATGTTGAGGTAATAATCAATAATGTATGTTTAAACATTCATTATAAAGATGAAATCCAATATATTTTCTCTAAATGATTCAATGAAACTTGCCTCATAAAAATCATACTAACTCACATCAAAATCATAAAATAATAAGGAAGTTTTCATTCAGGTTTAGCCACATTTAATAACCAAAAAAATTTGATTAATACATAAATATATTTTGTAGGAAGATTGTGATTACCAGTAATATCAGCAATATCTTGAATTTTTTAAAAAAATAAATTTTTTCTTCCTTCATGAAAAAACGTAAATTCAGTAATAATTACAAATTAAAATATATAGAGAATTGATATAAAACTAAAAAAGGCAAATTTTGTCTGTATATCTGAATTGAATGTTTCATTGTTTACATCTGTAAATAATTGTGTTTTTGAGTTGCGTATTTGATGGAGTCTACTATAATACTAATAATACAGAAATAAATTATTATTATAAAAGAGCAATTGAAAACTACAGTACAGTCGACCCTCATTAATTGGAAATCGGATAAATCAAATCTTCGCTTAATTCGAACTGAACATGAAGTCCCGAAATTTTCAAGGGCAAATTAACATTTTTTTTTCATTTATTCAAACTCATTTTCTCTTGACTTCGTTTAATTCGAACTAACGGCAATTTCGATTTTGCGTGGGTTTTTTTTCTTCCTCACGGACTTCAAATCCTTTGAATAACTTTCTATTTTTGATTTTTGTGAGAAACATACCGAATGAGTATATGTATAATCCCCAAACATTGGATACCCACACATTCTTAGTGTCTCATCCGTTCATCAGTGACACCGCAAAGTTTTCTTCCACTGTGCTTATTTTTAATCCCGCAATTAGTTTAAGTATTTATATATTTTAATTTAATATTAAATCATATTCTAATGATAACAGACGAAATGAATTTGAAAAATACTATTAAATAAATCCTTTTGAACCATTTTAAACATGTTTTCCTCGCATACTTTCCACAATTCGAACATTTCTTGTGGTCCCAAGGAGTTCAAATTAACGAGAGCCAACTGTATTTTGGAATTTGAAATAGAATATAACATACTTGGTTTAAATCTTGTCTTTATGAACGCAATATATTTTAAATTTTGAAATAATTTCACACTTCATAATTTAATCAGCTGAATTTTAATGCTTTTGTTTTAACCAAAATGTGAGGTGTCACATTTGTTCTTATCCCCTTGTCACAAACTATCACAATTTCATGACCCCACCCCCTTCAAGCGTGACATCATTTATGGACGGCCGATCAGATAAAAAACAAAAACATGCATTTGAATGACAATTATGACTTTTTCAATTTATGTTAAAAAAAATGAGGTTACTGAATAGGGTGGGCCGAAAAAAACTTTTTTTCGATTTTCGATTATGGCGGGTGCGGAAAAGTGGCCACTGGTGGCACTCAGTTAATACAAAAAATTTGAGATTTTTTGGACATTTCCTTACCCTGCCGCAAACAGCTTAAAGTTTTGCAAAAATGTTCATTTTTGAACTTTTTTCGAAAAGAATTAAAAAATGTTAAATTAAATTTATTTTGGTTGTATTTACTTAAAAAGTCATATTTAATGTACCAAATGTTTAAATAATATCTGATCATGCATTATTTAATATCTATATGTATTATAACTTAGGCTATTTTTATAGATTTTTCGCGTATAATAGGCAAAAGTTGTATTTGTTTGAATCGATCGTTAGTTTCTATATTATTTATGTCTCTTGGTCTTCTTTATATTTTTTTCTATGTGTCAAACGTCATATATTTGGGGAAAAGACAGCAGTATACTTCAAAAACAAATCTGGAAGGTGAGAAAGTGGTGAAGCAGCACTTTAAGCGAGCGCAATGACTCGGCGTAATACTCAGGGAGTGAAAGACGAAATAGTTGAGATCCAAAATGCGATAAAGGATTCTTATTATTTATCCTTGCTCAGTTACCTGCGACATTTGTTCAGTGTTAACGTGAAACCCTTTTGTAGTGATTATACAGCGCTTTTTGGGTCGTTTAATGTGCCATTGTCGTGTTTTGTGCGTTTTATTACGACGAGCTTAGAAATGGCTAGTATAAAGGGCCATGACAATCCAAAGACACGCGATACCGTGAAAAGTAACTTTTTGGGGGCATCATGCATATTGAAAGAATTGCAATTGCCAACTTATGCTGATAATCATGCGCCAGTACCACTGGTTGCTTCACCATGTAGAAGTTGTGACAGCAGAGGATATGAATCTCGTCATCGATAAAAACAAAATCAGAAGAGAGAAATAGAAACTTGGAAAGAAGATACAGGCAGAAGTTATTGAAAGAAGGAAAATTAAAAGCATATTTCTTGATGGTAGAAAGGATAAAAGTATATTAAGAGGAAGAAAAACAACAAGCGGCACCGTCGAGAGAAAGGCGAGGAACACATCACCGTGTTGTTTGAACCTGGTTAGGAATACTCGGGTCACTTGATATCTCGTTCTGTTACCTTGATACCTCGTCAGTTCAGAAAAGTCTAACTTGTGGTGACTTGGAAGATTGTATAATGATTTTGCTATTTCTTTTCCGTGACCAGAAGGCGGTGATGTGTTCCTCGCCTTTCTCTCGACGGTGCCGCTTGTTCTTTTTTTCCCTCTGAATATACTTTTATCCTTTCTACCATCAAAAAATATGCTTTTAATTTTCCTTTTTTCAATAACTTCTTCTGCCTGTATCTTCTTTCCAAGTTTCTATTTCTCTCTTCTGATTTTGTTTTTATCGATGACGAGATTTGTATCCTCTGCTGTCACAACTTCTACATGGTGAAGCAACCAGTAGTAGTGGCGCATGATTATCAGCATAAGTTGGCAATTGCAATTCTTTCAATATGCATGACGCCCCCCAAAAGTTACTTTTCACGCTATTGCGTGTCTATGCATTGTCATGACCCTTTATACTAGCCATTTCTAAACTCGTTGTAATAAAACGCACAAAACACTATAATGGCACATTAACGCCAAAGAGCACTGTATAATCACTACAAAAAGGTTTCACGTTAAAACTGAACAAATATCGCAGGTTACTGAGCAAGGATAAATAATAAGAATCCTTTATCGCATTTTGGCTCTCAGCTATTTCTTCCTTCACTCCCTGAGTATTAAGACGAGTCATTGCACTCGCTTAGAGACCTGCTTCACCACTTTCTCACCTTTCAGATTTGTTTTTGAAGTATACTGCTGTCTTTTCCCCAAATATATGATGTTCGACACATAGAAAAAATATAAAGAAGACCAAGGGACATAAATAATATAGAAACTAACGATCGATTCAAACAAATACAATTTTTGCCTATTATACGCGAAAAAGCTATAATGATAGCCTAAGTTATAATACACATAGATATTAAATAATGCATGATCAGATCTTATTTAAACATTTGGTACATTAAATATGCCTTTTCAAGTAAATACAACCAAAATAAATTTAATTTAACATTTTTTAATTTTTTTCGAAAAAAGTTCAAAAATGAACATTTTTGCAAAACTTCAAGCCGTTTGCGGCAGGGTAAGGAAATGTCCAAAAAATCTCAAATTTTTTGTATGAACTGAGTGCCACCAGTGGCCACTTTTCCGCACCCGCCATAATCGAAAATCGAAAAAAAGTTTTTTTCGGCCCACCCTATTACTGAATATGTGACTCATACTTCCATCACATTGACTTCGTACAGAAATTGTTTAAAATTCTGAAATTTTCATTATGGGTACCTCATTTTGGCATGATAGTTGTCTTTTTTAGTAATTTAATTAAAAATACAGTCGAGTCTCTATATAACGAAATCCATTGTTCGAGTAAAAAATTCGTTATATAGAGAAATTCGATGTATAGAAAATGATGTTAAAAATCGTATTTAATGTGTGAAATTTGAACAAATATTATTTTTGATCTTTTGAATTAAGAATTTGAAGTGTTTAAAAGTAAATATTAACCTAAAACTTTATTTCTTAATTATTTAAGCTGTTTCAAAAAAGAGAACAGACATTTATTTGAAAGCTTAATGAAAATCAAATAAGGAAGACTTGTATTAATTTCAGACGAAGAAATCTGTAATTTTTTGTTGTTTTGATTTTTAAATTGTTACGCTCGCAAAATTTTACCATAGAATGAAAAAATGTAGTTAATATTTTCCTCCATTTGAAGGCCTACCTTTTGTGCCTCTGATTGATTCCTCTCTTACATGTGTATCAATCCAATTGACACTGTTTTGAGAAAGATGTTGAAAGATGTGTGGGAGGTGGGATAAATTCGTTGGATTTAAAGAACAAGGAGAGAAGTAATAATAATTTTAAAAAAACCCTCAGCAATGACGAAGGTTTTTTTTTATTACTGACGACTCAAATTAAAAATAAGTGATGGAAAATTCATTCCATATAATTTCGAAGCTTTTTAAAACTGTTTTTTATAAACAATTTATGAAAAAATTTGTTATATGGAGATAGATATTTCGCTATATAGACTGTTTTTAATGTAATCATGCGAAAAGGGGACCGGTCCTACTAAAAATTCGTTATATAGAGAAATTCGATGTATGGAATTTCGTTATAGAGAGACTCGACTGTATTACTAAAATATGATAAACATTTCAATTAAAAAGAATCAATAAAATATTGCTAAAAACATGGTACTTTTAGGAGAAGGGGGAGTGGGTAGAGGTGGGCATTATTTAACATAACAATTAAAAAAAACTGTTACTACTTTGAAGTTTGTTTTTTTAAAAGAATATTAAAAACTCCCTATTAATTTTATAGCGATTTATCCATTTACCTTGAAAACAATTTTTAAATAAAACAAAATAAAAAAGTTTTATTTTAACTTTTTACTGTAATAAAAATAAAGTTACAAAATATTTTTTAAAACTTTGAATTATCATTTAAGAGAAAACGAAAAAGAAATATCCAACATTAAAAACCAGTCAAGTAAATTTAGATTTGCACGCCAATCAAATAAACCCAAATTTCAGCAAAAAAATCAAAATCCTAAAACAATAAACCAACCTGAAAAAGAAAATCCAACACTTAAAAATCACTTTCATTTCATTCATTAGTCACCCCCCACTAACAATAATAGAAGCATCCTAGCAAAACATAACTGTCTCGTCTGTGTGGTATCTTATAAAATACTTATAAAATGCTACTCAGAATACTCTGAAATGCCATTATTTATTAGTTATCCAACGTGCTATGACATACTAGTTTACAACTCGTAAAGTAGTGTTGAGTTGAGTTGAAACCCGGTTACAGGATAGAAAATCGTTACAGTTAAAATTACAATGAATATATTACATTATTCCCCCTTTTTTAAAGTTTATAATCTCTGAAGCGAATTGGTTTTGTATGAACACGTGAGGGGTATCGCCGAACAGTTTCAGGGTTCATGGGAGGATCACTGTTAGGATCTGCAGGGATAACAGGATCTGGTATGTCAGGATTGGGGAAGTCAATCAACTGTGAATTGTTGCTAGGTCCACAGTCTGATGAATGAGTGGTTGCAGATCTGTTCTGGGATCTTCGGTGGGTGGTGGAACCCTGTTAGGTATAACAGGATCAGGATCATCAACATGGGAGGCTACATTTACAGGTGGGTCGTCAGTGTAGTCAGGTCTTAACTGGTCAATGTGAGCTAGATACTTCTTGCCATTTACATTGACATACCATGTTGCATTACCTTTAAGGTTTAACAAAACACCTTGACACCATTGTTGATTCTTATGAGATCTCACAAACACTTTTTGGTTTGGCAGGAAATTACGAACTGTTTTGTGGGATCTGTCGTAATAGGGTTTTTGAGCTTCTTGTTTACTTTGTACATGGCTTGCAGTGCTAGGATGTACAAACGCAATAGGTGTGCGTATCTGTCGCTTTAAAAACAGCTCTGCTGGTGTACAATTTGTGGTTGCATGAGGTGTAGACCTGTACCACATCAAAAATCTAGCAATTTTCTGACTTAATGTCGATCTGTCAGATTTGTCAGAGTTCATTTTGCTCAGTGCATTTTTAAATGTTTGCACTGATCGCTCAGCCAGACCATTTGCTTGGGGCCTATATGTTGGAGTTAAAGTGTGCTCCACAGCATATGTTTTCAAGAAAAATTTTAATTCATCAGATGTTAGCTGGGGACCATTGTCTGAAACTACTTCCAATGGCAAACCATACCTAGAAAAAAGACGTTGTAGAGCATCTATGGTATATAAGGCAGTGATATGAGGCATCGAAATTACTTCTAACCATTTAGAATGACTATCAACGACAATTAGATAATTTTTACCATCCTTCATAGCAAAGTCAATGTGGATTCTCTCCCAGGGAGATTTTGCCCAAGTCCAGGGTTGCAATGGTGTGGCAGGAGGCATTCGAGCATTCTGTTGACATGCAAGACATTTGCGTACCATCTCTTCAATATGGTCATCCATATGAGGCCACCAAATATGGCTCCGTGCCACAGCTTTCATTTTGGTCATGCCAGGATGGGTGTCATGGATTAATTCTAACAATTGCTTTCTAAATTTTTCAGGTATGACAACTCTCATACCCCATAATACACAATTATTATCTACTGATAACTGATTTTTGCGGTCAAAAAATGGTTTGAGATTTTCATTGTCCACTTTAGAAGGCCAACCGTTTTGTACAAATTTGAGAACGGGTCCCAAAACAGCATCAGTTCTAGTTGCAGCAGCAATATCTGAGCTTGTAACCGGAAGGTCTTCACAATAAGATATTTTGTAAATCTCATGATTCTCATCATACTCACTTTCAACAGGTAATCGTGACAGTGCATCGGCATTTGTGCTCCCTTTTTATATTCGATTGAATAGCTAAAATTAGATAAAAGAACAGCCCATCTCTGTAGACGTGCAGCTGCTATCGGAGGAATAGCTTTATCTGGTGCAAAAATAGTGATCAATGGCTTGTTGTCAGTGACCAATACAAAACTTCTACCATATAAGTATTGATGGAACTTTTTAATTCCATAAACTATTGCCAAAGCTTCCTTTTCCAATTGAGAATATCGCTGTTCAGTTTTTGTTAAAATCCTAGATGCAAAGGCTATAGGGCGTTCATCTTTGTTAATTACATGTGATAACACAACACCAACTCCAAGAGGAGAGGCATCACAAGCTAATTTTAATGGCAATTTCTCGTTATAATGAACCAAAACTGACTCTGAAGATAGCAAGTCCTTACTGGTTTCAAACGCTTGCTCACATTCAGGAGTCCATTTCCATGGTGTTTCCTTGTGAAGTAAGCTATAAAGAGGAGCAAAAAGCATAGCACTATTTGGAATAAACTTTGCATAATAATTTATTATGCCTAGAAAAGACTTAAGTTCAGTCATATTAGTGGGAGCCTTAATTTCTTTTATGCTTTTGATTTTTTCACTTGTAGGATGAATTCCATGTTCATCAATTCTATGGCCTAAAAACTCTACACTGGGTTGGAGAAATGTGCACTTTTGTTCATTCAGTTTGACATTATACTCTGACAATCGAGTGAATACTTTCTCGAGGTTTTGATAATGTTCAGCTTCATCAGAACCAGTAACCAATATGTCATCTTGAAAACATATCACACCTAAGAGACCTTGCAAAATTTGCTCTATTATACACTGAAAAATTGCAGAAGCACTATTCACACCATATAATAACCTGCGTGGACGTACTAACCCCAAATGAGTGTTCAGAGTTAAATACTCTTGAGATTTCTCATCTAACTCCACTTGCTGGTATGCATGACTTAAATCCAGTTTCGTGAAATATTTTCCACCATTTAAAGTCGAGAATAAGTCTTGCTGTGTAGGAAGGGGGTACTGTGTTTGATCTAAACATCCGTTAACTGTGACTTTAAAATCTCCACACAGTCTGATGTCACCGTTTTTCTTAGGTACAATAACTACTGGAGTTGCCCAACTTGAATGTTGCACAAAATCCCACATTCCAAGATGTTTTGCTTTTAAAATTTCCTCCTCAACTTTAGATTTCAATGAGTAAGGAACAGGACGAGCTTTACAGAATTTCGGTACTGAGCCTTCTTTGACTTTTAAGGTTGCTTTTAAATGCTTTATTGGTTCAGTGCTCCTAGAAAATAAATTGCAATACTTTGCTTTTAATTCACTAACTGAATAATTTGAACCATTACTAATTTTATGCACATTAAATATTTTCTTCCAATTTAATTTCACTTGTGACATCCAGTCTCTGCCAAACAAGGATGGTTGGTTTCCTTTAACAATGACTGCTTGAACATTTACAGTCTGATTTTCATATGAAAGAACAATGCTAGCTTCGCCAACAACATCTATGCACTTCTGATTGTAATCTTTAAGAATAAGATTGGATTTTCTTACCTTTAGAGAAGGCAGGTTGTCACTAATAAACTTCTCAGAGATTATGCTCACATCAGCACCTGTGTCCACTTCCATTTCCAATTGCTTGCCACAAACTTTTACTGGAACTATATATTTCTTAGACACTTTATTAACAGACTGAATAGAGAATAAATCACATATACCTGTGGTATCACTATCCACCTCAGCAGAAACAATTTTGGCAGAAGGAAATTTCTGAGATTTGGATTTGCAAACGGGAGATATGTGGCCAATTTTGCCACATGAATGACACTTAGCTTTGATATATTTACATGTTTTGGGAGCATGCATGGCACCACAACGAAAACATTTCATCTTGTTTGCACTGTATTTTTTAGTTACACTTGGGTGATTGTCGTTGTTTTTAGCTGCAAGGTGCACTTTGTTGACATTTGGGTTCGGAATTTTCAACACTGACGCATCTAAGTTGGCCAGTTCCATTGCCAAAGCTATATCATATGCTTCAGCAAGCTTCAAGTCTTTCCTGGCGAGGAGGCGCTTCTGTGTGGCTTCGCAGCGCAAACCACAAACAAATCTATCACGTAGCGCTTCGTCTAAAAATGTACCAAACTCACAGGTGGCAGATAGATGTTTTAATTCAACCATATAAGCTGCAATTGATTCGTTACTTTCCTGGTTTCGCCAATGGAAACGAAATCTTTCTGCAATAAGAATTGGCGCTGGTCGAAAATGATCTTCTAAGCACTTACTGACTTCAGCGAACGTGCAGTCTTTTGGCAGTTTGGGTGTTAATAGATTACGTAACAGTTTATAAGTCCTCGGCCCTAAAACGGATATCAAAATAGGAAGCTTTTTATTTTCATTAACTTCATTTGCAACAAAATATTGCTCTAAACGCTCCATATATAAGGAAAAATCCTCATTTGCTTCATCGAAGACCGTAAGTTGGCCCACTAAGCCTAACTGTGTCATGCCGCCGAAGTTTAAGTTGTACTATTTCACAGTATAATAAATACTATTTACTTGAATCTTTTTACGTGGAGTTCGTTAAATCTTCGTCGCCATTGTGGTATCTTATAAAATACTTATAAAATGCTACTCAGAATACTCTGAAATGCGATTATTTATTAGTTATCCAACGTGCTATGACATACTAGTTTACAACTCGTAAAGTAGTGTTGAGTTGAGTTGAAACCAGGTTACAGGATAGAAAATCGTTACAGTTAAAATTACAATGAATATATTACAGTCTGTATGCCTGGGAAACTTACAACAAACTTTCTCCTTTGTCTGTTGTTGGGAATAAAAATTATCTCATAGTTTTAATTATCTGTCTATATCAAATATTCTTTACCAATTGTTAAATGTTCAAATGTTATGTTCCCTTTCAACATGAGATCGTATTTGTTTCAGTTTCAATGGATAAAAAATTTAATCAGTCCTCTAAAGAGATTAAAGTTACTTGTAATATATAACAATGACGCAATTATATTATTCTAAAAATATATTATAGTTTTGGATACATTATTGTTAGTGTAGACTGGCAGTATTAAAATCTGACAGTTTTATGTTATCAGGAGAAAAAGAAAGGTTGCTTTTTCATAGTTTGTAAGTTGGAATCAGGCATCATTTGGAGATATTTTGAAGTAGCTTGTAGGTTAGTCTCACGTTCGTTTAGTGGTTGAGGATATTTTAATGTGAGGTAAAGTAATTTCGAGTGTGGTAATTTTGGTAAGGCACGTTTTGACAGGTCGAAGGATATGTCTGTTGATATGATGCACGTGCAGTAAAGCTGTTTATTTATTTATTTGTTGTACATTTTGTCATAACTATGATTGCTAGAAAACTTTTTCTTTTTAATATTTTACTAAGCAATGAAATTCTTATTTTATATGGCGATTTGTGAAAGCTTAAAAATACTTCAATCAATTTGGGAAAAACAATATCTGTTGTCAATATGAAAGCGAAGACGACGTTTTAAAATCTACTTGCTTATAACATTTTGATAATGGAATATTTTAATTAACAAATATCGCCTTAAACCTAATTAGGCCTATAAGAATTTATTAAACTATTTTAAATAAATGGAAATTATTCGATAAATGGAACAAATAAAAAAGTGAAGCATTTTAGAAAAAACGAAAAACACATTTAAATGAAAAAAAAAAAAATGCTTGGGAATACACAAAATAAACTATTTTACTATGGTAAATCTTGTTTATTGAATATATGTAAACACCGAGACTATATTATGTAATTACTCTAATTTCGTCACTTTAATAGATAATGAAACATCATTTTATAATGTAAAATGTAGATATGTTTGTCGAAGAATCATGTTGAAAATAAACTCTAATGTTAAAGATATATACAATACAAGGGATCTTTCCATACTTTTCACACAGGGTCCTATTTTGAGAAATTTTGGACAATTTCTTATATTTGTGAAAAATCTAGTCATAATTTTGTAAATTTTAAATGATCGTTATATTTGGGTTCTTGTTTAGACGATATATGCATTTAAAAAGCATATATTTTCATTGTATATGTGAAAGTGACATGTCAGATTTTACATATAAATGATCAAATTTATAAAAGTTCAGTTTGGAGATGGAAATGATTTGTGAAAGGTCTTTTTTCAATACTATACAAAAATTTTTGAGAAGGGTGCTGTTTGAAAAGTGAAAAGTTTTGTCTTGTCTGAAGATGAAAGATTTTGTGTAAGGTTTTTTGAAGGCCAAAAAAAAAAAATAAAGGATCCTATTTTGAGATGAAAAATTTTATGAATGGTCCTTTAAAAAGACCCAATTTCTTTCTAATCAGATCCTTGAATAAATACTCTTGAAAGTTTTCTTATCCCCACTGCTGAAGTACGAAAACTTATTTTGATTTTTTTTTTTTTTTTTTTTTTTTTTTTGTAAAGTTTAATGTTTTAAAAGTGAGCTTGACACTTTTTGAGACATTAATATTTCAAATAAAAAAATATATGCAAAATGTAACTCAAAAGTCTAAAAAATGTTCTTTATTTACAATTACTTATCCAAAATACAAAAAAATGACCTAAATTTAAAAAAAGAACTCCTAAATGTGCGAATTTAAAGAAATTTTTAGACTTTGTTAAATCGTTAAAAAATTATTAGGTTATTGTAACAAGTTACCAAGCTAATGATGTAATAATGGAACCTGTTAACAAAAAATAACTGATTTTCCCATTTCTAGAAGTGGGGCTAGCTGGGATAAGGCAGTTTTCTCAGAATTGGAGACTATAGTAAGTTGGAAATGGCATCATTTCCTTTCTTTCGGTAAGCTGACCACATGATAAAAAAGAACAACAGAATCATTTAGTAAATTTTTAAACTATCAGAAAAAACACATTTTTATGCTAAAGATTTTGTTGTTGTTGTTGTTTAAACTATGATGTTATATATACAGCAGACTCTCAAAATGCACACATATTTTACAGATGTAAACAATGAAACATTCAGTTCAGATAGATCGACAAAATTTGACTTTTTTAGTTTTATATCAATTCTATATATATTTTAATCTCTAATTTTTATTAATAATACTGAATTCATGTTTTTTATGAAGGAAGAATAAATTGTATTTTTGAAAAAATTCAACATACTGCTGATATCATTGGCAATGACAATCTTCTTACGAAATATATTTATGCATTAATCAAACTTTTTTGGTTATTATGTCTGGCTAACCTTGAAATAAAACTTCCTTATTTTATACTTTTGATATGAATAGTAATGTACCTTTTTCAGATAAATTTCTTTGAATAATTTAGGAATAAAATTTTCATCATTATAATGAATATTTAATCATATATTATTTATTATTAACTTGACCTTTGATTCTAATATTTTAATCATTTAAAAAAAAAAATCTAAATTTTCATTATTTTAGCTTGTTATTTATTTTAATATTTTAATTTATTGTAAGCATTCATTACAGTTTTGATATCATCTTTAATTTCATTCAAATGATTGTTTAAAAAATGTAAACAAAGCAATGACCAGAAATTCACAAAATTCTAAAATCAGCACAGCCTCTGGTCCTAAGCTGTGTGGATTTGAGAGAGTCTACTGCATATACAGTAGACTCCCTCAAATCTGCACAGCTTGGGACCAGAGGTTGTGCAGATTTTAGAATTTTGCAGATTTCTGGTCATTGCTTTGCTTATATAATTTTTTTAAGTAATTTGAATGTAATTAATAATGAAATCAAAAGTATAATGAATGCTTACAATATAATAAAATATTAAAATAATAAACTAAAATAATAAAAATTTAGATAATTTTTAAAATGATTAAAATACTAAAAGTAAAGGTCAAATTAATAATCAATAATGTAGAATAATATCTTCATTATAAAGATGAAATGTGTTTTTAATAAATTATTTAATGAAACTTGCCTCATAAAGGTACATTACTAATTCACAACAGGATCATAAAAACGAAGCTTTATTTTCGGTTTTGCCAAGCTTAATAACTAAAAAAGCTTGATTAATACATAAATACATTTTGTATTGTGATTACTAATGATATCAGCAATATCTTGGTTTTTTGAGAAATAAATTATTCTTTCTTTATGAAAAAACTTGAATTCAACAACCTTAACAAAAATTACAAATTAAAAAATTTATGGAATTTATATTAAACTAAAAAAGAGTCAAATTTTGCACCTACATCTGAACTGAGTTTTTCATTGTTTACATCCATAAATTATGTGCGGTTTTTAGAGAGTTACGGATTTTAGAAGTGCGGATTTGAGAGAGTCTATTGTATATAAATTTCAGAAAGAAATTTTTAATTTATCACTTCTTTTGTACATGTTTTTAGTTTCAAGAGCATGCATAGTAATTGCTCTTATAAGAATTTTGTTTAGTATTTTAAATCATATTCTCAAATCTATGACTTGGACTAAATATCCCTATACTTTGGGATATTAGACAAAAATTGAAAGTTTTGAACAGGTGAAAAAGAAATCAACAATCCAACAACAACAAATGGATCAAGTATTCCTAGTTTCTCTTAAATAAACTTTGTGGGGAAAGAAAAATTTTCCATCATATTTTTTTACAATTTACTCAAAAAAATTTTTTTACAATATTTATACACATCTATATAAATGCGGTATTTAGTTTATTTAACCCTCTAAGCATTTGGCCCGTAATATTCCGTGCACTAAGCTCCAGGTTTCACTGCAATGTAAGCAATGTTTAAGATATTATAATTCTATAAATTTAATGAATTTTCAAAGCATTGAAGAATGATTAAGACTCTCAAGGGTTACATTTATATTCCCAAATGAGATTTTTTATATAATATTGAATTAATCATGTTTTATTAGCATTTAAAACAAAATGCAGAGAAAACAACATTACAATTTTACCCATTTGCAAGACGCTTGGAGGGTTAAATATAAAAACATAAGTGAATCAATATATATTTGTATATGTGTGTAAATACAAATATAAACAACTATAAAAGTTTCTAAAATATGATTTCATGTCTGATTAAACCATCTGTCAAAATATCTCATATAATCTTTAATATAAACTTTATTTTAAATCAGTAATATTCAAGACATACGTATATGTCTTAAAACTAGGTGAAAAATGTTCTAAAAGCAGCTATTAAATCTTAGCATTTAAATTTTAGTAAAGAAGTCTTAAAATATGTGAAATAATCACAAAAATCTACGACGTCAGGAAGTAATATGAAAAAAAAAGTAATTTAGCTTTAAAAATGTTTTCAAAATATATGCTGATGAAAAAAAAAACAGGCACAGTGTATGCATGTAGAATAGGCATTTTGAAATTAATGCAAAAATGACATTAAAATAGATCAATATTGGTGCAAAACAGTAATGAGAAAATATATTAAATAGATAAATGTGAATGTCATACCTTTAAATTAGCTTCAAATGTTGTGTAAATGAAGACTTAGGCCTAAACTCAACAACACAGGAAATGGTAGATTTCCTTAAATTGTTACATTTCTGTGCTATGCTGGGTGGGAATCAATGAAATCAAGAAATGAAGTATTTAAAATAGTCATATAGGGTTAGTGTAAAAAAAAGTTAGTAAATGTCTAGTACATGCAAATATCAAACTAAATTACATATTAAATTTTTAAAAGAATTAATACTAATAAAATCTATTTTCACGATAATTTGATGCAAACTTCTTATCCATGGTAGAGTAAAAATAGGAAAATCAACACTGATCCTGCATTTTTTGTAATTTAAGATTAAGAAAACATATTTACTGAATTATGATATTTTAATTTAATGAAATCTGATTCATTACCAGCACTAAAAAAGCTTCTGTTTTTACAGTTAAGAAACACTGAAATTACATAAAATTAATAATTTGGTAAGGTTCGGTAGCAAAAAGGTTTTTTTTATGTCCAGCATTTTTATAAATATAAGTTAAAAGACGTTGGAATTGTAAAAAAAAAATAAATTTTGTATTTCAGTGTGTATATGTACCGTATAAATGCCATCTATAAAACCGAGCTTAGTTTCTATGCTCCTTGTATGCTTTTATCATTAGTGATTTGTGAGGTAATTGACCAAATATATATTTCGAATTATCTGGTATATCTCTTATTGAAGGAGGAAGAGCGAGGGAGGGGAGGGTGCGCAAAAAAGTCAAGTGACTTAAAGTTACTATTCGGTTTGTAAAATATTTTAAATGACTATAAATGTCAGCAAAAATGAAAGTCGAGACAGAAAAAATTTTGTACCATCATTCATTCAACTCACAAGTTCTGGAATTTTCCAGCAGAAGAGTAAAAAACAAAGAGAAACACATCTTACCATTAATTTATTTTAATAAAGAGGATGGGTCAGAAAATTGGTTTAAGAACTTTGCTATCGCTGACAATCAGAGCGCACTTATTTCCTACAGGTTATCACCTCGTTATCAGAAAAGTAAAGCAACGCACGTAAAATGAATGATTCGAAAAATAGGAATGAATCAGAAGACTTCATTCATAAAAAATGAATCAGTTTTTAAATCACTGCATCAGAAATGTTCAGCTAAGTTTCATTTGACCAAACAAAACATTTTTTTATTAAAAAAGAATAAAAAGCATTAGTCAAAAAGGGTTTAAAATTCTACACAATATGATTTGGGATAACTAGTGATGGGCATTATTTATCGTATTAGGATAAATAACAACGTTATTCTTTTATGGTTCATTATTTAGTAACAGATTAACGGAAAGTCCTTGTTAAATTTGGAACGCATTACCTGCAAAGTATGTAAAAAAGAAGAAAAAAAAGCTAAAACAACTGTTTTTAAAAAATATATATTAAAATTATAATAACAATAAAATTCGCAAAATTTGTATTCGATATTAATATAAAAAGACCTTAAAAATATAGTTTGAAATTTAAAAAAAGTCTTTTTTAAAACGCTTATTACGACGCGCCTAAGCAAACCGAAAGAAATCGTGATCAACAGTCACAAATCCTTTCATGTCCTTATCATCCACTATCCATGCAGAGTAGCCCTATCCAAACGCCCAATCAAAGTCCAATTCACTAGCAAACAAACACCTGGCCATTTGCCAGAAAAGGAAAAGAAAAGAAAAAAAAACACTACGACTGTTAAAAAATGTTCTGAAAAACTCAATTTATTCATTACAGTTAATTCTAATACTGCTAATTCTGCAACTCTTTTTATTCAATAGGAAGGGAAAATGTTTTTTAACACATCACAATCGTATAACTTGAAATGTTATAATTTGTTGTTTAGATAAAAACTGTTGCATGGAATCATTTTAGTAGGTGGGATTCATTGGAATAAAAATATCAAAGGTGTTTTTTAATGATGGATATCAAAGGATGGGATTAATTTCGATTTCGTTCCATTGGCAGAGTTAATTTTGCCAGCCATTTTTGCCCATGTGGTGTTTTCTTTGACTTTGAATGTTTAAAGGAAACCAGAAGAAGGTGATTATTTTGTTTTTGTTGTTGTTTCGAACAAGTAGCGGCGGTTTTTTGACTTTGGAAGTTTAAAAGGGATAATGCTAATGGAGCTTGAGAAGTTTGTTTTCTTTTTTGTGTCTGTGTGACGCTAGATTTTTTTTTGGGAGGGGAGGGGGAGAGGAGGAGGAATATGCTTTTATTATTTATTTATTTATTAGTTTCTTAAGACTGTGTTTTTAGGAAATCAGAGCAAGGAAATTTTTTTATATTTCTGCGATTTTGTTTCATTGTAAATAATAGAAAGATAATAACACCGCATTTTTTGCGCGATTACAATTGTAATTAATTTGAAAAAGTTATAAAAATCCGTTTGGATAAATTGCTTTTAATTAAAAACTTATAAATAACATTTTCAGGTTCTTTTGGATTATCTTTGGATAGGCGTTGATAAATATAGCTATAATGAAATCGGAGTTCAAATTTCTTTTTCTACAAATTCTTTTTTTCAAATTTCTTTTTTTACATGTTGTCAAAGCACTGTTTCTTTTTATGTAGCACGTCTTTTCTTATCGTTTACAAAAAGCTAATTTTTAAGCCATTAATTTTAGGGATTACAAAACTGTTACAAATGTCCCATTACAAATCTGTTTCAAATTTTGCCCTGTATCATAAAAAATCCATTTATTATAAAAAAGCTGTTTTTTAAATACTTAAGAAATAATAATAATAAGAAGAAAATACAATGGCTCGATCTTATAGCTTTCTAGGTGTTTCAACGTGTAAAAAAAATATATTCTTCTAAAACCAAAACTTAAAGAGTTTCGATACTTGCACTTTAAGGAATTTTCAGATTTTTAATCAACAAGTATGGAAAAACATGTTTTTAGTTCTGTATTGCTAAATTGCATGTGATTAAAAAAGTATAGATAATATTTTCCTGGTCTTGTGGTGTTCGCACTGCATACACATTGATATGTATGGCAGCAATAAAGTCGGAACAAACTTTTTTTTTTTTTTTTTTTTACAAATTATGTTAAAACTGTGTTTATTTTTTTACAGGGCATCTCTTGTTATCGTTTACCAAAAGCTAATTTCTAAACCTTTAGTTTTAGTGGTATAGATCCAATTGCAAAAAACGTTTCAGATTTTATTATGCATCATTTAAAACCCAATTTAAGTTAATATAGGTGCTTTTTAAATAGTTAAGAAATATAAAAAAATTACAATGTCTGGATCATGTAAGCTTTAGTCAAAAAATATATATATATATATATATATGTTCTAATCATAAAGGGTGCTAGTCAGTCAGAGGTCAAATTTCATTCCGTAATGTTGAGTCTATGGGCGTTTAATGCATTCTTATATTTAAAACATCTTCTTGACGAATTAATATTTAAAAAAAAAATCAGTATTCTCTTTTTAAAGAAGTTTTTTCTAACCTTTTTTTTCTAACTTTTCAAAATATTTCTTAAATCTATCCATAATTTTATAAGAATTGTTGAATTTGTACGTGTAGTTTGTTATTTTTTTTAAACATAATATATTAAATTGAACATGAATTTTAGAAATATTTTGGCAACTAAAAAAAAGTGACACCCTTTGTGAGAACATTAAAAAAAGAACTTAAAAATATTAATTCTTTAAGGAGATATTTTGAATGTAAGGAAGCATCGAACCCCAATAGATTTATTATTACCGAGAGGAATTGGGCCGCTAAGTGACTAGTATCCTTAAGACAGTAAAAATGTATTCTTTTACAGTTAAAACTTACTGAGTTATTATACTTAGAATTTTATGAATTTTTGAAGTTTTAGTTACCATACATGAAAACGTGTTTTTAGTGCCAGAAAAGCTGAAAATGCTTGAAATTAAAAAGTAGCATAACTAGGTAAGTTTTGTCCAGTAAAAAATAAGATTTTAAACAAAAACTTACATTAATGATGTGGATTCATGTGATTAAAAAATGGCGTCTACACTCACGACCCAACATTATTTCAGACATCTTGTTATTAGCCTTCTAATTAAAACAACTCTTGACAGGATACCATTAGATACATGTTATAAAAATAACAGGTTGTTGGAACCTGTTACTTGTGCAAGTGTGTAACATCGTAACCTGTTAACCAAAAATAACTGTATTTCTCATCTCTAATGCCTGGGGGATAGTCTCGGCTAATTTATACTTTCACAGATCACGGTCAATGCCTGTAGAAAAGTCAATGAAGAGGCGACTCGGTCCGACTCAATTTCGGCAAAAAAAAAAGAGTTTTTCTTAACAAATCATTAAGATCCTTTTAAAGCATACTACATACACATTTATGAAATTTTTTATATTTCAAAACTATATTTTTAAATCATGATGTTTTCACAACACAGAAAATACACAATACACATTAATGACCACATAGAATCCTAGATTTTTCCTAGATTGGAATAAAGATTCTTTATAAAAATTAATGTAGTTTAGATTTAAAGAAAAAAAAAGACGGTAAAAACATGATTAACTTTTGTGAGATATATTATAAAAATCATATTTGAGAAAATATTTCTTTGTCATTTTGTAGAGCATCTCTCACAGCCAAAAGAATTAGTTTCTGACACATTTCTAAATTATTAGTATTATTTTTTTTTTTTTTTTTTTGGAAATGCATAAATTTTGCTGTTTTTTTTTTTTATTCAAAATCGATGTAATCGGATGCTGTCTTTCATTTTTTGAGGAACACATTACATCTTTTAGAAATACTGTCAAAGTTAGCGTTTTGAATTGAATATTTGGAAGCGATATCATGGTAAAGGGAAAAAACCTGCAAACGCGTGACAAAAACTCTTACATTTTGATAATTAATTTAAATAACAAAAACAGAAAAAATATTCTATTCCTAATTCTTTCAATAATCACGCCAATCCATTTTTTTTTTTTTTTTTTTTTTTTTTTTTTTTTTTTTTTTTTTTTTGCATTTGCGTTAAAAATTAGTCAGGAAGTTTCGCGTTATTGAGAAGTGAATTCAAAACTATCTTAAATTATACTTCTAAATATTCTGTTAACAGAAGTTTATTATCTCTTAATATTTTTACAAAACATAGTAACTGCCTTACTCATTCTTAGAATATGTAATTTCAGTTCTGGCCCTACTCTACTATATAGAAAAAAAGTGCACACCTGATGTCGGCCTTAGGCTTGAGTTTGTAGAAAAAATTAAGCTCTGCCCCTGACACCATATACATATCCGATGCACATGTTGCATTTTTGTATGGATGCTGTCAAAATACTATCCGCTAATGACGCACATTTATACCCATTCTCGCTAAAGTCATATTCACTGAAAACGGATGATATTTTATCGTCTTCGTTTACGTTTTTATATCGGGTTGGCAGGCTCGCTGAATTTTTTTATCGGTCCGGCAGTTCCACTAAACTTGCTTGCCTGCCCGGCCGCTGGATACGGGCCTCGGGCTAAACCCCGGTATGTGCAGAACTCTATAACAAATAATAGGTTCAATGTTCTGTAATATTATTTTAAAAGACTCTTATGATAGCATAACATTTAGTATAATGGTAGATAGTACTCAAGATGTAATTGTTACGAGTTGGCAATTTTCGTCAGCTATGCCCTTTAAGGAAAGGTATGTGAAAGACTTTAGGAATAACAGAAATCTATGATTCATGTCAGTCGGTTTTGTATACAAGCTTGTAAAATCAGAATTAGCCAAGTGTAACATTGCATCAAACATTTATGCTTGTTCATTTGATAAAGCTACCAGTATAAAAGACCATTATAACAGTGTACAAGTTCATTTCAAAAAGTAATGTTATTTATACTTGCTGCATGGAAAAGTTACGGAATTTGGTTATAGCTGATTGAACAGTTACGTTTCTCAAAGTAGAAAACTTATTTTTTTTTTATAAGCTTGTCTTATAAAAGAATGAGCGTAAAAAGGGAGAGAAATAAAAGTCAAACATATTGCAAATGAGAAACTTTTCAAGTTAAAAGAAATAGGAGCCACAAGGTGATGGAGCAAGCAAATCTCTTGCCTATTACCAAGGAAAATGTAAACAACAAAAACTATTCAATTTTATTGCTTTAAAAATGTATAAATTGCTATTTTTAACAGCAAATCTGAATTCATGATAAGAAACTTGATCAGTCATTGATCCAGATTTCAAAACCTACATATGTATATTAGTTTACTAGATTATTTTCTTGTAATATCTTCTATTTCAAATTATTTATAAAATAAAACTACTTTTTACAACCTACAATTTGGTAGAGAAGATGCTAAAAAAAGTATGGAATAAAAGGAGTGACAAACACGCTAGGCTCTATATTAAAAACAAAATGTAGTACAAGTACACTTAACAACAAATTAGAAGATACACTACTTGGCCATTGATGATCGTCCACTTAAGATTTTAGACATTTTGTGAAATATCTAGAAAAATACATGAGAAATTATCCTGAAACTCTAAGTGTATAAACATAATAGCACAGGGCATATATTTCCATGATGATTTTTTCACGAAACTTTATAGGGGACCGTCAACAAATAAATAAAGAATGAATATCTTTTGAATAACCCTGTCAAAACTAATGTGGCAAAAGTGCTCAAACTGTAAATTTTGAATAAGTGGCTTATTGTAATAAACTGTGATCATTTTTATGTCAATAGCATGTATACTCGTAGAGAAATTAAGGTTTTTATAAAAACAATCCCAAAATTTTCCAAGATTTTTGCTTATAATTTGCAGAGTTCTTAATATAAAATAATATTCTTTTCTGAAAATGTGACAAACAACATTGCACATAATACAATGTAATCAGAATTAAAAAATAATAAAAATTATATGAAAAATGAGTAGCTTTACTAAATAATTTTTCACTGCGCATGCGTAAACGATATCAAAATTTCATTTGCATATTATGTTAGCTAAATATATAGAGCAACTTTTGTGAAAGTGTCAAAATCATAGCTTGAAAATTCTGAAAATAATCGTCAACAGAGTAAGTTGAAAATCCGTTGTTCCAAAAATGAAGCAAAAAAAAAAAAAAAAATGAGGGATTTTATCCAAATGTTGTAGTACATCCCATATTGTGTATTCTATATTTTCACTAATCAATGAATACATGGACACAACCCTTCTTGTTTTTGCTTCATTTTGGGAAAAACGGATTTTCAATTTATTCTATTGACGATTATTTTCAGAATTTTCAAGCTATGATTTAACGACTTTCACAAAGGTTGCTATATTTAGCTAACATAATATGCAAATGAAATTTCGATATCGTTGACACATGCACAGTGAACAATTATTTAGCAAACCTACTCATTATTCATATACTTTTTATTATTTTTTAATTCTCAATACAAGGTATTATGTGCAATGTAGTTTGTCACATTTTAAGAAAATAATAGTATTTTATATTAAGAACTCTGCAAATTATACGCAAAAATCTTGGAAAAATTTGGGACTGTTTTTATAAAAACCTTAATTTCTCAACGAGTATACATGCTATCGACATAAAAATGAACACAGTTTCTTACAATAAGCCCTTAATCACATTCTACAGTTTAAGCACTTTTGCTACATTAGTTTTTACAGGGCTATCCAAAAGATATTCAATCTTTTTTAATTTGCTGACGGTCCACTATAAACTTTCGGGAAAACTCTTCACGGAAATATGTGACCTGTACTATTATGTTTATATACGGAGAGTTTCAGGATAATTCTTCATGTATTTTTCTAGATATTTAACAAAATGTCTAAAATCGCAAGTGGGCGATCGTCAATGGCCAGGTAGTGTAACAGTATAGAAGTAGAATTAGTTTCCAAGGAAAAACGAATTTCAAAGAAAAATGTGCCTGGTGAAAAATTAATAGAAGAAGCTCCTGTAATCTCAACTGCTCAAAACATAAATTGATCCCTTTCAGTGTTTTGGATTGTGCCAGGACAAGTATCGAAGAAAGATTTTGTCCGAAAATTCTTTAGAAGATTATTACGGGTTAAACTCAAACAAATTTAATGGATTCGTAGTGCTTGATGGATTTTTTACGGAAATCCCTTGTAAAACGGAAAGAAGTCAAATACTGATAGACCTAAAATAGTTTACAGGTCATCATGAATGTTTTACAATGGCTAAAGAAGACAATTTTAAAGAAGTTGAAGAAATCTTTGAATTTGCCGATGTAGAATCTAAATGTGAAAGTAACGAAAATCTTTAAATTTGTTTCTCTGACCACAATCAATGTTTATAGTGATTTTCATCCACCTTTTCTATTGTTTTTAAATTCTAATAATCCGAAATATTTTCTAGCCTGTATGTCGCTTACGAATTTGTACTAACTATGTCTTGTATAAAAGTCACTTGTGAAAAGGTGCTTGCAAATTTAAAATAGTTAAGAATCGAATTAGATCTACGCTGCTCAAAACAATTAGAAGAGTACATGGTTTTTAATAATATTACGCAAATACTTACATTCATAATGTAAAGCATAATAGATCACAGAGGAACAAAATTTACATGAAAATCAAGGTTGATGAAGTCAAAAACTAGAAAAAAGAGATAAGTGCAGAAATCGAGATTTTACAAAAACGCCTGTTTCAAAATTTCAGCTCTAAATTCAGATTACTCAGCTTGTGCTTTGAGAAAAAATAACTCGAAACTCTCAGAACAACATGATTTACTGGAATTCATGACTTGACGTATGACCGGGACAGTCGAATCCGGGCACACGAACGATGTGCAATGGAAGCTGACGAAATCGCAAGAAAGTGTCAATGCAACGCAGATTCCAAGACTCGGAGAATGTTAGACGTTGATCAGGAAAAATTCGATTATGTGCTATCACAGAAACTGCTAGCCGATATATCCTGTTAACGGTTCATCGGGACGGAACAAGGAGAGCACCCAGCTGCAAACACAGTTATTCTTGCACACAGGATGTGTCTAACCAAATAATGTTAAGAGTGTATTTCAATTAAAACTGCTTATTTTCCGATTTATTTTTGAATTCACTCATACATGTGATTCCCGATTCTTTGATAAATGCAGAAAATATTGCAAAACAAAGCATTCAAAAACGGCTTTTTGAACCGATTTTTTCGAAGCGATATATTTGGGAAAGAAAAAAGTGTCATACTGAGAAGATAATTGTTTATAAATCAAATTCTAATGAATTGAGTGTAAAATGACATCCCACGGCACCTTGTACGTCTCTTCAAAAATCACCTCAGCAAGTTTCAAGTTTCTACTCTTAAAAATGTGTCTGAAACTGTATCAGAAATTTTCGAGTGATTGAAGATGGAAAAGCATTTTTTCGAATACACCCTTAAATAGGCTTCATCAGAATGGCCTCTGTACACGTAAATTAATAGTCTGTATTCTGTTGACTGTGCGGCTGAAAGACGATGAACATCTGAACATCGAGATTGGAAGCAATGCAGTGGGAGTCAGGTGCTGTTTACAGACGACTACTAGTTCTGTTTGGATGTAATATCCGACGTCTTTTGTATGGAGGGAAAGGGGCATTTGTAATAACTTCGTATTCGTGAAGGATCACACTACAGACTAGGTGGTGGAATTTGATGGAATCAGTATAAATGGACGTACGGGTGCATGTCTTTCGGAGTGGCAATTTCTCGGCACAAAGTTATGCAGACGAGAGACTGAGACCTCTTGCCATATTATATGCTACAACAATTGGTGATCCCTTTTTTCCATGCCAGATCGTGTACAGCTCATATTGTGGAGAATATGCTTTAAGCTGAAACTATACAGCATGTGGAGTAGCCAATTTGCTCTCCTGATCTCAATCCGGTAGAGTATGTTTGAACATACTCTGATGACGAATAAAAGCGAGATTAAGGCCTCTTTTTATTGTCTGGAACATAGAGATTTCCTTTCTTGAAGAAAGAAAAAATACACTCCAAAGCCTTATTTACAATGTCAACGAATCTATGAAAAATAGGTGTGCGGTAGTTTTATCTCTTCGAGGGTACGACACGCTATATCAAATACTTTGCATCATTCCTAAACAGCTTTCTTTCTTTTTTTCTTTGTTCTTTTTTTATTTATTATTTATTATTATTATTATTATTTGTCATTCATATGTAACAATATTTTTGCCCTTTTGGCGTTCTATTCATCGATTTAAGGAATCAAACCTCTCTTGCAATTTTTTTGTCTTTTTTTCCATTATTGTGCATTGATATACACGTACTCTCTATTTTATGCTTATTCCTGGCTGTCTCCTCTTTACTTTTTCGTTTACTCCCCTAATTTTTTTTTTATCAATGTACTTTAAGCTAAGACCTTCTCTAATCTTCTTTTCATGAATGTAGGAAGAAACGCATTTTATAATTTGCATAAAGATGTTATTATAGATCATCTAGTCAGGACAAATGAAAAACTGGTCATAAAGCTATTAGGTTAGTAAACAAACATTTATAATCACAAAACTTTCCTTAGTAATCTGTCTCTGTATTAGAGTATTGCAGAGTTTTTTTTTTCCTTTGTAAGAGCTATTTAACAGTTTGTAATAATTAAATCTAAATTAAAGAGGACATTGTTTTTTTTCAATATGCTTTGTTTAGGGTTTCATTCATCTGACGAAACCCTATTTGTCTCTGTCCTCTGTCTGTCAAAGAGTACATATACAAAAGCTACAAAGAAAGAGACTTCAAATTTTGTGTACTTACAACTGAATATCTCGTATCGCAGAATAAATCAGAAATTAAAAGAAAAAATTTATTTTAATGAAATCAATTTTATCAATGTCATCCGTTCATTTTTGTGATTTAAAATTTAAAAGAGTACCTCAGTTTAATTGTATTTTGTGTAGATATCATGGCTGGGAAGAAGAGAATCTCACTAGTAAACAGAAGGTTCTAAATTCGAATCCCAATGCTGGAACAAGTTTTCTTACTAAGATAGACCAAAATTTTAAAAAATCATATTTTTTGCCAATTTAAGAGATTTTATTATTTTTTATCACTAATATTCATAATACTTTTTGAATAAAGATTTTCTTTCTATTTCAAAAACTAGCGGTTTGTTAATGATTCGGCATTTCAAATTTCGTTTAAGTATTTTTTTTTTTTTTTTTTTTCGTTTTTAGAGATTTAAAATTCTATTTAAATCTCCGCTATTTTTTAATTTCCGGTTTTCGAAAAATTTTGATTTTTGAAATTTGTTTAAAAAACTTCATTTGAACATTTTTAATTTAACTAAAATAAATCACATCCTTTTTTTAAAATTAAATTTATCGATGCTACCACGTATCTAAGAATTTAATAATTATAAATTAATAATTCGGTTTTATTAATTAAAAGGTAATTTGTTTTGAAAGATATATTGAACGAAAGTCTCTGAGCAATCTGCGATCACACTTACCCACTTCTTTTTATTATTTCTATGTCACTTTTAACATTTAGTTAGGTATCACAATAGGATTTAGATTATTATGTACATCACAAATAGAATTACAATAGGTATCACAATAGGATTTAGATTATACAGCATAGCCATTTGGTTTTGAATGCTTAAAACTAAAAATATACCTCCCGCTCATTTCTAAGTAATAAACCACTCAAAATTAATAATACTTATTTTTTTCTAGCATGTAATTAGTTTAGGTATGGGGTATAAAAATGTAATATAAATATTTATTGTGAAAGTAGTTAACAACACCAGAAGAAGCGTACGTTTTACTCAATTATTTTGCAAGCAAAAAAAAAAAAAAAAAAAAAAAAAAAAAAGAATCTTTTTTTCCATGTAAGTTTAAATTTAAAAATAAAATTTAATATTCTATTCTCACTAAATTTTCCGTAAGGGGCCCCTTTTCAGTCTCATGCCGAGGGCCCTAAAAGAAGCCAGTCCAGGCCTGCAAGTATAATATAATGTTTGATAAAGTAAATTTACATAGTTCAAATTGTAATTACAAAAACAAATGTAACAAGAAGTGAATATAAACATTTTTATAATTTATGAACAGTTTTTAATAAAAAAATAGCTTCCCCCGACCCCTCTCTTGTATCCGGATCTTTTGTATAATCAAATTGTTCCAGCTCACATTAGTTCAATCATGAGAGTTTCCTATTTAGCAATTGTCGATTTAAACATTGGAAAACTTTATTCTGTCCAATATTTCATTATTTATTAATCTAAGGCTCATAGAATAATGCTTTTGATTTTTTTTTCTGAGTCTGTAAGTGAGGCAATAAAATAAAAATAAAAAAAAATCTCTTTGCAAATGTCGAAAAAAAAAATATATAACTGTACTCATTTCAAGTACAATTGTTTTTTGTTGTTGTTCATTTTTTACATTGAAATTTTCATTAAAATGTTTTCAAAAGAATAGAAAAAAAAATAGTTTGATGAAATACATGATTCAATAGAAACACACCTACAGTTTGTGTTTTGATGGAAATTTTTGGAAAAAATACATTTTATGCAAGAACAGAGGCTTATAAATATTCTTTAAGCATCTAATCATCTTGCAGAATTTTTCAAGGATGATTCATGAAATTACTGCCATCAAAGCATTGGTATGAAGAAATCAGATTGGATTACATTATAAATTTATATTTTTTATGCAATTGAAAAAAATGAAAATTTTTATGTCAAGCTTTTTTTTTTTTGCATTTAACATTTAATATAAGATGCAAAAACACTAGATTAGGGGTTAAGACACAAACAAAGTAATCTCTCCAAATTAAATCATTTCGATAAGAATAATGAAAGCACAGAGATACCTTATACTCATCAGCAGTTCAAATGAATGGAAATAACACATCCTAAATGCAAGTAATCATAAATGTAAAATATTAAATATTCTAACTTTTCTAGAATCAAGGACTTTCAAAAAAGTATCAACAGTTTAAAAAGGATCTAAAATTTATGTTTTAATGGAAAATTTTGATTTTATGCTAGTTTATAGTGTACTTTTATAAGTAAAGTTTCATTAAATAGTTCAAGACAAATGTGGACGTACCTGATCTTTCTGATGATTATTTAACTATACACTGTTAGATATTTACTTCACCTTTACTTTTAATAAATTAATTATTTAATAGGATACAGTCGAAGATCGATAATCCGCGCACCTGTAATTTGTATTACTTTACAAATGTAAACAATGAAATAAACAGTTAAGAAAATGTAAAAATTAGTGATCCAAAAATGAATTTTTTAAAAAAATAGTACAGTAATTGAAAAAAATCATAATGATCCAAAAATGATTTTTTTAAACAAATAATAAAATGATTGAAAAAAGTCACAATAAAACATCTACTTTTTTTAATATAAATCTTTTATTATATTAACAGTATAAAACAAACTGTATTATGTGATTATTTTTATTTAAATGCAATCAATTTTTATAATAAAATCATATTAATTTTTATAATAAAATAATTTTAAAAAGGCATTTTTTAAGATAGCATATTAAATAAATTATTACATTTCTTATTCATATTTCCATATTATACTGATTATAGAATTAAAATGCTGTCTGGGAATAATAAAATGATGTTTAATCCATAATACTCTATAATTCACAATATTCCATAATCCGCACATCCTTTGACACGGAACTTTGACTGTATTAGATATTTACTTTACCTTTACTTTTAATAAATTAAACAATTTTTAAATTATTTAAATACATTACTCTACTGCAAGCATTCAATATAATTCTGATTACATTATTACATTCAAATTATGCTTATAAAATTTTTAACGAAACATTGGCCAGAAATCAGCACAATTTGTGATTTCAAAAATGTGTGAATTTAAGGGAATCTACTGCATTATTTTCAGATGGTAAATTTATTATCACTGGTATAAGCAGTTCTCACCCACAGAAACTTTTATTTTTGCATGTGTAACATAGAAATAATGCTTGTGTTGAAATAAAATGATTTGTGGCATTCTACATTTTGAACCTTTAAGGAAAATAAAATAAGTAAAGAGTTAAACATGCACTTTTAAATGTAAATTAAATTTAAATGAAAGATATTGAATAAAATTATCCAGAATATTTATATTTTAAATTAAATGTAATGCCGACTGAAACAGTAATTATATTTTGAACAAAAATTTACTGTTAATTCAGGGGATGGTCCAGAGAAGGACATTCCATATCTAATTATTTTTATTTAAAATTATTCATAAGAGAATCAATTGAAATTTATTTAAAAAGCTCACATATTTGTAAGGATACACTAATATTTCACATCGAAATATATGGTTTGAATGGTTAGACAATTTACACGGTAATTATTTAACTAGACCAAGGACAATATCAAATTAAAAAGAGCGTGATACATTTAATTTATTTATTTTCAATAACTCTTTATTCCGATTTTTACATTCATTGTATTTGTAATTTTTATTTTTCTATTTACATTCTGAGGATGACTCTATTAATAATGAGTTGAAACATGTAAATAAAAATGTTTTAATATACATATTTTAAATATTTTTGTTATTATGCAATGTCTTAGAAGCAAAAATTTTTTTATAATATAAATTCTTATATTTTTTTATGTAGAATATACATTATTAATATTACGATATACATTCCATATCTTACCCCCTAAAAAAAAAAAAAAAATCTCCCATAGAAAGATTCCCATAGATTCTTCCCTCCCATAGAAAATTTGAGATTTTGTGTTTTGAATGGTTGAAAGGTGCAAATCCTGCCACTCTTGAAACCCTATAAGATCCCCTGTAGGAGCTATAGGAACCCTCTGGGAGAAAAGTGTCTGAATTCAACAGACAGCTTTTAAAAGTCTCCCTGTAAAAAAACTATGCATGCTATTTAAAAAACCTAATAAATAAATAAAAATAAATAAATAAATTTTAAACATAGTAAAGTTTTGCAATGACTGGGCAGTCTAATGAAAGTTATAGTCCAGAGTTGAAAAAAAAAGGTGGATACTTGTATGTTACCTGGGAACTAATGATCGGCAAAATATTTTGCATCTTGCCAACACTTTTCCTTGCCAATCTTATAACATTAGCCAATAACAAATAGGCACTGCAATGACAGATATAACTCTTTGTGCTTGAATGATGCAATTAAAATATTTTGACAAGAAACAGGTACGGTTTGTTATTAAAAATTCATCATTTTCTGTTAATTTCTTTATAGAATTATCTAAAAAATAATGATAAAATATGTAAACACAAACCTATCAAAGAAACATGGAAATGCTATGTCTTATCGTGTCTATTCAAAATGAAGCTAAGTCAATAACAGGAATGTTTTAAAAACGTAAGTTAGAAACATTATTATGAAGAAGTATAGTTAAAGAAATTTACTGCCATCTTATAAAGGCTATTTCACTTACGCATACACATCGCAATGCTAATATTAATCCTATGAAAAATGTTTAATGAAATATCTCGTTTACATTTCAGTATTTTTTTAAAGATATTTTCTTGCTTTGGATAGATTATTTTTAACTTTTTTATTAGCTTGGCTGCTGTTTTCAGTGTTATGATACTTTGACTTTCAAAATTGGTTTAAAAAAAATAATTATAATGAAACACGTAACAAAAAACTAAAAAATAAACTGCGTAGAAATATCAACCTCATCTATCAAATGCAAAAAAAAAAAAAAAAAAAAAAAAAATCACATAATAGACACATACAGTCAAAGTTCTATAATCCGCACACGTTTCAGCCAAAGGTTGTGCGGATTATGGAATATTGTGAATTATAGAGTATTAGGGATTATACGTCATTTTATTATTCCTAGATGGCAAATTCTTTAATCAGTATAATATGAAAAGATAAATATGAAATCTAATATTTAATTCAATATACAATCTCAAAAAATACAAGTTATTTTATTAAAGAATTTATATATATATATATACTGTTAATAAAATAAATGAGTTACAACAAAAAATGTATGTTTTATTATGATTTTTTCAATTTTTTATTATTTGTTTAAAAAAACACTTTTAGATCATGAATTATTAAATTTTCTTTATTGTTTCTTTCATTGTTTACATTCATAAAGTAATGCGAATTATAGAAAATTGTGGATTATGGGTGCACAGATTATCGATCTTTGATTGTAATATATAGAAAGGCCATTAGGATTAAACTTAGCAAGATAGTGCTTTTATGTGACTAAAAAAGCCTCTTCAGATGCATACATTAATGATTTATGCAATGACATCTTACAAAAGATATTTTCATCAAGTCATTCCTAGCAGAAGCTGCATAAGTACAAAACATGTTTTTGTTCTTCTTGTAGCCGTAAGATTGATTGTTAAAAATAGTTGTCAGTTGCCAGTCTTGTTTATCACAGCAATAAAGCTCAAAACAGCAATTTGACGTATGTTTACAGATAATTCTTAAAAATGGTAAACAACATTAAATTAGTAAAAGTAATAAGTAGTAAATAATATAAAGATGAAAAAATAACAAATAATTAGAGAAATTGTAAACAATAATTCTAAAACTATAACTTAATGCACATTCACTAAGTACATAGAATCTAGTTGGAAACTTACAGAAATGCAATACACTAACATATTTAAAAAATAAAAATAACATTTGTTATGTATGAGTATTATTGGCATAATTGTGTCTGACCTGGATTGGATCACATGCAAATACAGTTTTTTGTTTTGTTTTATTTTCCTGTTGTAAATATCATGAAATAATTAACTGGTAAGCAACAAATTAAGTCAAAATATCCAAAAAAAAAAAAAAAAGTTAAAAAGGTATAGCATTTGTAAATAGAAATTTTTTGTTACAAATTCATAAAAATATTTTGAACCTGCAACTTATATCATTTTTGAAATGATTTCAAAGAATAAATACGGAAATTAAAACTTTAACTTTTTTTTCCCATAAAGTGTTAAAATTACTATATGAAATCAAAAACATTAAAATTGTGAATAATTGGTACCAATCTGATAACAAAGAAAACTTAGCAAAGTTCAGGAGTCTCAAAACATTTGACATTATGGTGGTCACACTGGAAAACAGTAACACAAAAAATCAACTCATCGAGTTCATCACAGATAGTCGAGAATTAGTTAAAACTTTATTTGCATGTTAAAATGCAGATGGTTTGTCAAGTCCTATCTTGGTTTGAAAAAACTTGAATTTAGTGAATAACTCGTAAGTTTACTATTTTGAGTTACTGCTCTCAGTCCCCTATGTTTAACATATCTTGGAATGTAACATTTTTTCTATGGAAAATTTTACTTAATGAATCCAATGAAATAAGTATAACATATACACATGACAGATTATAACACATAAATTTCACATTTTTGTTCCAATTGAAAACAAAAACACCCAGAAGGCTACATCATATCAAATAATTTGTGTCACATATTAAATACTTCTGTAGCTGAATTCAATATGGCAATAATATAAGATTAAATATACAATTCCAAAGAAAATAAAATGTTGTAAGTAATAAACATTGTTGGTACAGTGTATTTTTCTAGTATGAGAATAGACAAATGCCATTTTCTAAATAGAAAACAATATAACACTTTTCTATTGATTTATTAATTTTTAATCTGTGCAACAACTACATTTATTGGCAACAGATCTAATATTATGAAGATATTGGAATTTCAGATTCGTGGTTTCTTAACTTGTTTTATTATTTTATGGGAATTTTGATAAAATCTGTATAAGAACTTCAGTATGCAAACAGTTATACATAAAAAATCTTTACATTTTTTAGAACAAAATGCAACCGAATTTAGTCATTGATAAAAACTATGTTTTAAATTTAAATATTTCTTTTAAAAAGCAAGCCAATTTGCTATTTGGAAATTTAAATTCGGATAATTTTCGCTGAACTAATCAAAAATAAACAAATAACTAAGATTATCTGCTATAAATAAAAGATTTTAATGATGCTTTAAATGACTAACGATCTGCAAAATGAAAGTTGCAACACATGAAATTTTGTGTGATATCAAATTGCATTTTACATTATTATACCACAGATTGTATAATTTCAGTTGAAGATTAACCAAGTAAGAATAAAAAACTGACGCTTTAAAAGTTACCTGATACTACAATCAAGGCAAGACACAAGACGCTAGTGCAAGAATGAATCTCTGATCTTTAGTCGTGTCACATTGAAAATGATTCATTCATTATATCGAAAAGGCCGGATTCCAGAAAGATATAATTATTTCATTGATACCATCCAGTGTAATTGACTAATTAATTTTTATTAATACAACTATTGAAATGGCAATATGACTAATACATATTTTTTTATCCCTGGTTGAAAAACTGACATTAACCAAAACAAGCTTTACCAAAGAATCTAAGCTTAATTTTCATGAGTCATTCAAAAATTGTGTCGAATTTTATATCCGAGAAAATATTTAAGTGTTATATTCATGAATTTTGACTATTGATTTCTACTCCTTTTTTATATAAATAAATGTTTTATTTTAATTAAAATTACTCATAGATTGATTCACTATTCATGAATGAATTCGTCTATTGTGATTCATTATTTATAAATAGATTCATACGATTCATTCATTGTGTTGGCGTCTGTACATTGGTAAACATTTTACTCTGTAACAATCGCTAATTTTTAAAATAAGTTTACTGATCTATATTCTTTACTAAAATAAATTAATGGTGAGACTTTTTTTAGTTATTCTTCTAATAAAAATCTATAACTTTTGATTTGATCATGGAATGGTACAAAATTTTCATTTTCCTGGCAAAACCAATTACATTATACGGTACACAGGTAAACCGAGTAGAAATAATCAAGCCGAATAGTTTATAATTTACATAATATTTAAAACAAATACTTTACTTGTGATTTTTCCTAATGTTCTAAAACAAATATTTTAAAATCAAATTGAAATTTTTATGAATTGGATTTGGAAGAAAACTTTTACAGTCAACCTTTTTATTATTTGGTCCTTGTTGGGTTATGTTGGTTAATCACTTTAAAAAAGTTCTTATTCATTGTAGTTAACAAACAATGCTATATAATTTTGAGTTTTTGGTATTGAAAAATTTTTGTATTCAACTGTAGGGTATTTGAACAGTTTGAGGTAATTTTAATTTTACTTTTTGACAACATCGGGTGTGTTTGTAAAAAAATGTTTTGTGTGGACATTTTAACCCTTCAAATTTTCTATAGTGAAACAATCTGGATAGAGCTACAAATATAATAAGTGTCAAAATATTACTTTTATTGATGCTATACAGATCAGAAATTTCTTTTATCTGAAGATTGGGCTACCATTGTTTTATCTAATGTGTGTTGAAACGTTTAAAATATTACATAAAGAAATAATCACACTGTCTCATTCCACCCCACTCTTTCCTATATTGCTCCGATATTATGTACAATATATAAACACACAATAAATGCTGAAAATATATGTGTATTACGATGGATTCAGATTAATTCTTTATCATACAGATTTTAAGATTCTTTGTGTTTTTACATTCTTGTCCCAATCCTCATCATTTCATCAGTACACTATTTGCATACTGCAATTACACCATTTCCAGAAATGTTTCTTTTTTCCTGTTAAAAAAAAAAAAAAATTACATTGGATCTTTCTGCCTGCAAATTTTCTTATGCATCAACAAATCTTTAGGTAACTGTACGTAGTATTTCTCAATGTCATTATAGTTTCAATTTGTAATTCACATTATACTGATGTAATGATTGACACAACTGTTAACTACCGTATTTTCGGGCGTATGAGCCGCGGCGCATACGAGTTTAAAAGTTAAAATTATGCTTACTGCGGCGCTTCTGCCGGGGCGGCGGGTACGATATATTTTTTTCCCCTTGCAGCAATATTCATTACAGAGGTGATTCTGATTGGAATTTTTCTGAAAATTGTGAAAAGTCAATCATCAGGAAGAAAATGCGATACATAAAAAATATTGCGAATTTCGACAAATGATAGCCTAATTTCTGTCAGTCATTCGCAGAAAAAGCAAGAATTTTATCAAAGGATCGGGAGAAAAAAACACGACTTTTATCAAAGGTTCGAGGGAAAAGCTCGAATATGTAAAAAGAAAAAAATGTGTATTTCATGAAAGGATCACTTGAAAAACTACAATTTTATTATCATAAAATCCTGTTAATCCGCCCTTCCCAATCAAACGCTAGTCCCCGCTATAAAAAAAATCCCTGAAAAAAATGCTAATTTCACCAAAGAATCACGAAAAATAACCGCAAATTTATTGAAAGGATCGCAAAAAAATCATGAATTTCGCCGAAGTATCGTTTAAAAACCCACATTTCGATAAAAGATTGCAATAAAAACGCGAAATATGACAAAATTTCTCAAAAACACATATTATGTCATCGCAGTAAAATCGTGAATTTCTCAAAGGAACGGTATTAGAACGCCAAAAAGAATTGTCAAAAATTTTTATAGAAAAAACGCAACTATATCGTATCTATAAATAAACGGTAAAAAAACGAGAAAAAACGTGAATTCAGGCGAAAAAACGCAGAAAAAATGAAGAAATTTGAAAAAAAGCATGAAATCTATTAAAAAATCTCGAAAAAACGAACATTTCATCAAAGATTCACGATTCATTAATTTTATTATGATTCCCACCGTTCTCAAAGGCGAATGAGAATGGCCTGAATCATGATGAAATGAATGGTTCATGAATCTTTGATGAAATGTGTGTTTTTTCGAGATTTTTTAAAATAGATTTCATTCTTTTTATGCTTTTTTTGAATTTCTACTTTTTTCTGCGGTTTTTCGACAGAATTTAAGTTTTTTTTAAAAAGAACGCAAATTTTTTTAAGTATTGCTTCAAGTAACATAATTCACGATTCATTATTCATCCAAATATTCATGAATCATCCCTTGCTCATCCCCATAAAAAATGCAATTTTTTTCAAGTATAACGAAAAAACTCTGCAAATTCGTCAAATATCGTGATATAACCCTGCCAATTTCGTTACAAACTATAAAAACGTATTAAAAAATCGCGAAAAAAAGGCTGCAGGAATTCAATTTCATTTTATCATAAAAAATATACTAAATTTAAAATTGGATCTATATTACAAATGTTAAAAAAACGCCAAAAAACACTGAATTTAACGCAATTTTTAACATTTTGATGTATTTTCGTAAGTGCGGCGCATACGGCGGTGCGGCGCTTCTGATGAATATTTGTTTTATTTTAATGCATTTTCGGAGGTGCGGCGCTTACGGTGTGTGCGGCGCATACACCCGAAAATACGGTATTTTGTTAGAAACAAGTGTGATTAGACTTTTTTAATAATAATAATAATAAAACTGGACATATAAATCCTAGACAGACCTATGAGTATAGTACAATAATATTTCTTATATTTCCAATTGCAGTAAGCAATGAATTTTAGGAAAATAAAAGAAAAATGGATTTGTCACTCAGTTATTAACATATTTTGAGTTATAGAACAAGATGAAGTTGGAATTCTACAATTCTGTGTTAGACAAACACTGGATTATGGGGTGCTGATTATCGATCATTGACTATATTACTTAATATTAGTTTTGTTTATAACTGGCTAGATAGTTCATTAATATCCCAAAATACAATATTCATGCTTAAATTTTCACATGAAAATGGAAGGACGAAAACAGAAAACCTTTCTATTTTTCGTGGATTATTTTTTCACATAAAGTTATAAATGTCAATCCTCACTGGAAAGAATCTACAAAACCAGGGGTGCAAAAATCTAGGCGCCAGTGGCTAATCTCCCACCACAAAAATTTCAAAGTCTTTTTCGCTCAAAATTTAACAGCAATCTTACTAGAATTTAAAACGAAATATTAGATAAAAAGAAATGAAATAATTTTAGTGGTGAGAGACTGCCTGCTGGCGCCTAGATTTTTGCACCCCTGTACAAAACTATGACGAAGATTAGAAATACAGTAGACTTCCTCAAATCCATTAACACCTAAACTCTATATGTTATTACAGATGTAACAAACAATGAAACTTACAGTTCAAATGCAAGGTAAAAATTACAGAAATTATATTATGTCTTTCCACATTTTAAAAATCCCTCTTCTTAAAATAACATAAAGCAAGGAAATTTTTAATGTAAAGTTTATTTGTACATGTTGATATTATGAACTTCAATTATTATACTGTTTAAATTCTTACTCATGCTCCTTGTATTTAATGTGCTTTTTATATGTAGTTTTGTTCTGTTAACTTTTGTGCCAATTATTGGTTATTGGTTTTTAAATAAATTTTTTCAGTTTGTTCCATAGTGGAAGCCTGTTAGTTTTCTTTTTCTAAATTAAAGTTATCTTCGTAATGTTTATTTCATATTTTTTATCTGAATTAAGTTAATTAATTCATGTTCACCTGTTATCTGCTAAAATATTTTCAAGTGGTTATGCTCCCAGACTTGCTTCGTACTGCGCGATAGTTACGGTAACGAGAATTAATCCTAACCAACGGTAAAACGCATTTCAAATTTGTGAGTTTGGTTAGTTAATAAAGATAAAAATATGGAACTTTTTACGACTGATAAACTTCTTGGCTCTGAGAATTGGGTCAGATGGAAATGGATGGTCGAAGGCTTGCTAATGGAAAAAGAAAATGCTTTCGAGATGTGCTCTGGCGAGATTGTACAGCCAGAACCGGTTCCCGAAGGCGCTGCTGCTGCAGATAGGAACAAATATAACAGTGACTTAGCCAAATTCAATAAAGGCAACAGAGCTGCTAGAGGTATTTTTTCAAGAACTCTAGATAGTAGAATATGTGACCTCGTATCGATGTGCAAAACTGCAAGAGAAATATGGGTGAAACTACATGAACTGTTTGAGCAGAAAAATACTCAAGCTTAATATGCCTGCCAAATGCAATTTTCATCTTTTGTGTGAGATCCGACGAATTCAATGGCTATGCACATAGCAAAACTAGATCGCCTAGTGTCAGGAACAGGGCCGTAGCCAGAGGGGGGCCAGGTCGGGCAAAGCCCGACCTGGAAAAAGTTTTGCCCGACCTAGCGCAAAACTCCACATTAAATTTCTAAGAAAACAAAGGAAAAAAACATTAAATTTATATTTTTTCCAGTTGTTAGTCAAAATGAAATTCGACATTTCGGTCTCTCAGTATCCGATAATTTTATCACTCAGTATTTCCTTTTAAAAAGCTTTTTTGTAATATAACAATGAAATTTCCGTTTTTCTTCCTTCATGCCAATTTTCTCCTTCTACCCCTAAATTTAGTTTTTAATCTGGAAACAGCAAAAAAGCTTTTTTCACTCTCTCTTTAACAGATCTCTGTATAAAATTGAGGCGTTCTGGATTCCCCGCTTTTTCGCTTTGTAGGAATTATTCCACACCGCTCCAAATTGAACAAATCTGGATTAGCTTATTAGCCAAAGATTCGTCTCTTTGTACAACTGTCACCATACGAAATTTATCGTTAGAAGGCTGGCTGAAACCAGGGGATTCTGAAATTAGGGTGAACTAGTTTACAATATTGTTTCCTTTACAGTTAGTCGTCTGTTTCATGTAAACTTGATGTGATTACAATAAATAGCAAATGTCACGCATTAGGACTTTTTCCTCTCTTTTGTTATGCTTACTTGTTTGCTTTGGAAGAGGGTCCTTTTAAAAACCCAATACGCTTTTTGATGTCTTTTTTTTTCTTCTCACCATTCATGAACATATAAAAGAATAATAAAAATATGTGAAACCAATGAACAAACACAAAAATGATAGGTGTTATTCACCATAAACAAATGTAATTACTATAATATATATTATAATTTCTTTAAAATCCTTAAGAGTTTTAAAAATAGTTTGTATATCATTATTGTAATTAGCTTGAATATTGCTAAAATTTAAAGAGTTTGACATATCTGTCGGTTTATCCGGAGTTGACGAATTAGATGTATTAACAGGTTGATCAGATGAATTTAGAGTTTCTAAGCTATTGTTATGAGCCACAGAGTTAGTTTTCTTAGTTTAATTATAATTTTTGAAGATATCAGCCAATAATTGGGATTCCATGGTAACCCGGTTACTGACATTTTTGTTAGGTTTTTTGTTTGATTTATTTTCAAGTCTATATGGGTTTTTAGGGCATCCTCGGTAGGATGCAGGGTGAGCCAAGCCGCAATTAGCACATTTTGGGCGTAATTCGCAATTTATAAGTACATTGAGTACTTAAGTGTAATTCTCCACATTTAACGCATTTAGCGTCAAACCCGCATACCTCCGAGGCGTGCCCGTAACCCTGGCAATGGTAACATTGTTTAACACGCTGTTTGCTGGCAAAAGCTTCAATTTTAACTGATAAATAGTGTATAGTCTTAATTTATAAATTTCTTCAAGATTTTTGCAAAGTATGATATTTGCCATATAAATTGGCATGGGATTTCCGGTTTTACGGTTTTTAAGCATTGCTACTCTAGTAGCCATGAAGCCGTAATCTTTTAAGCTATCAATAATTAAATTGGTATCAGTATAACATGGGAGACCTCTAATGCAAATTTTTTTTAGCCTAAGTTCCCGAGGATCAAGTGTGGTATATTTTTTGGCATTTTGGTCAAGCCAACGTTGAGTTTTTCTGAAATCATCTGGGGTTTTACAGTGAATAACAATACGATCACCTTTTAAGGCAATTTTAGGTTTTTCAGTATTTATCTCCGTAATTTGTTTGGCCACAGTCGTCCAATTTTCAACAATCTCCAAATAAAAGGGATTGACACTAGTTTTCGAGCTACCAGAACCGCTATCATTATTATAGGAAGAGGAATGTTCCATTTCGGAATTAACAGTAAGAGTATTATCATTAAGATTATTTTCAAGTAGTGTAACATCATCAGATAAGTTTTTTAATTTATTGTTAAGGAGGATTGATGAAATCTCCTCAGTATTTTTACGTTTTATGCCTTTTTAACGGCAGTGAATAGTTCACCTTTCATAGAAGTTTTAGTGAGGATAGCATGACTAGTTTTTTTGTAAGTAATAGAACAAAAAAAGCCAATAAGTCCAGAACCAAGTAAGTTATCAAAGGTTGGCTCCCTAAGCAAAGAAAACATTTCAAAACAGGCTCTTCTTACCTCAGCAACATCATCCAGAGAGCTTGCATAGTTAGGTTTAACTTTCACGTCTTGGATATATGTATCCGCAAAGGCAAAGAAATTCTTAAGTATTTCAGCAGAGTGTTCTTCAAAACATGAAGAAATTGCGTCAAATTGGGCTTTAAAGTTCATGGTAAGCTCACCATTGGTGATTTTTTCCACAGTATCATCAATTATTTGCGTATTAGCGTAAGATGCCATCATTCACAAGCAGCAATTGAAGTTATTCTTACGAACTGCCTACAACCACTGAGAAACGAGTGAAAAACATCTTATTAGTAGCGGATCAGACATACGTCTTACTCCGACAGCAGACGAAACGAAACCCAAAAATCGTCTGAAAAAGCCTGAAAATTTTATTAGATATATTGTTTCCGGTATCTAATATATAGTAAGTAATGGACAAATTTTTCCGGTACGAACTGATTTTCCTAAACAGACACCACTTTCCGAAAGACCCAATATATTGTGATGCCTTCAAATGAAGACCGGGTAGCGTGGTGCGGGTACTTCGGTGAGGCGGTGACTCATGTTAGAATTAATTAAAAAAACATTTTATTAAATGTTATAGAAGATTCTTGAGTACACAAATCACGATCACAAATCATAAGTTATTAGTCTATGAAAGGGTTCTAATTTCAAATAAAGTTATTGAGATGAATGGCTGAGTCTAACAGTCTTTGATTATAGTCAATTAGTTTATCGTAATTTCACTACGAGCATTTAGTTGCTCAGATGGAGAAATGCAATCAATAGTCCCTTTGATTAAAATAAACCGTTTTTCACAATTTCACGACGAGTGTCCACTCAGTCACACTATTCTTGCTCCCATATCCGGAGTCATCTCCCTCGAAGATCAGCCAGGTCCGCTGATTTCAAGTCACTTCCTCGAGAGAAAAACCTCTCTGCTCCAAGCAGGTGTCCTCACCTCTCTTTTTTTCTTCTCCATTTTCTTATCTCCCTTATGTCACTAACAAGCTGTTTTCTTATTCGTCGATCCCAGTTTCATTTTTGCTTTGCAATATGTTTTCCGAACCGTGGAATACTCTTGAATTCTTACCGAAGCGACAATTTCAAAAGGGCGACATTCTGTCACGCCTATTTTCTGCTTCTCTGAAAAACTGTCTCTTGCTAAGATGAATTGATATACATTATTTCTTTCTACTTTTCCGACCTTTGTATGGGATTTTTCTTAAATTCTGTACTGTCAGGGGGTTTTCTCTCGGGAAATCATCTAATTTCCTACAATATGATTAGAGAGAGAGATAAAGATGCATATACTTTTGTTCCATGCTATAATTTAGAACAAAAATAAACACTGTTTTTACGATGCGTTTTGTGCTTAAAAGTATTCTCAAATATAAAATGTTGTTTAATATATATGTATCCAATGTATGTGTGTGCGTGGGTATAGAAAACTGCTTTTCTCTCCCCTACATATTTAAGTTGTGTTAACTCTGCATTATTAATTATTAAAAATAAATGCATAATACATTAAATCATTTATTTATGGAATTAATTTCATTTTTTATTAAATGTCACGCTTTGAAATATAAGGGATTTTTGAATAAATACCTTCCAGGATTATAGTAAACTAAAATTAAGTTAAAAATGCCCAATTTGATAACCTTTTAAAAATTATCCTGTGTTCTTATAGAATTTTTGAAAGTGTTGTTTGATTTCAATGCTACAACAAAAGTTTACTCTACAGCAAAATTGTTAACTTCTGTTACAGAACTGCAATTTGTCCTCTTACAAACAAGTACAAGAGGAAAGTTTTAATTTGTGTTATTGTATTAAGAATTTGTGGTATAATTTATCGTAGTGTTAACAATATTTTCATAAATTTTGTGTCAATTTAATATTTTTTCACAAAAATACATTTAAAAAGTTTATGAAAATAGTGTTTTTAAGCTTTTTGTTATGTTTCCTATAATTTACGTTTTTTCAAAATTTTACAGAATAACAGATAATAAAACAGGCATTAGAATTTAAAAGATTTAATCTATTGTAAAAATTAGAACTCTGAATTTGACGCCCCTTGTAAGGTTCTTTTTTCCCTTCATTTTATCGCATTTGTAATTAAGATTATACAATTTTAAACTAGCTTCCTAGAGATTTGGCCGCTAACAAATTGCCTGTTTAAGGATCCCCAAAGCAGCCGAATTGTTTAACACTCTTTGATACTATGCTATTCAGTGACTTTCTTTCATTCACTGGAACACATACCGTCTGTGGTCTGAAATTGTGCTTTTTCCTTTGAAATATTTTTTTAAGAGCTTAAGGGATTATTTTCTAAATAAAGAAATACTGTGAAATGTTTTCTAAAGGTTGATTTTGACAATTTTACAAAGGGACGAATGGCAAATTGGATCTAGAGATCCAATTTGCCATCCCTGTGATTGTGCGGCCCTTTGTTTGACCGAGCCGAACCGCTCCGGAAATTTTTTAATTACTTGACAGCGAGTTTAAGAAGTAAATAGAAACTCATGAAACCTCGCTTAAACACTTTGCATAGTTAAACCCCCAGCTGCAGAATTTTTTTCTGTAGTCTGCAACACAAGTAAAAACTTAAAAAACAGTCTGCAGACCAATCCCTCGCATTACATTATATGCACTCAAACCCCCCAAATATTTGTGATAGACATAAAAGTAAAATATACTTTTAAAAAGAAGTTGCCTTTGTTTTCAGAATTTTTAACACTTCATACATTGTCCGAAAGAGGGTGCTCCCCTACAAGTGCTCCCCTTTGACAAAAATTGCGGTTTTTTCACGATCTTTCGACGAAATGTCATTTTTTGCGATCTTTTGACGAAATTTGTATTTTTTTCGCGTTTTTTACAATATTTGACTATTTTTCCGATCTTTTGACGAAAATTGCTATTTTTTCGCAATCTTTTGAAAAAATTTGTCGTTTTTTCGCGATTTTTTGGCGAAAACTGCCGTTTTGTCGCGATCTCTTGAAGAAATTTGCCGTCTTTTTTCGTGACCCTTTGAAGAAATTTGCAGTTTTTTCGTGATTTTTTAACGAAAACTGCCCTTTTTCGCGATCTTTTGAAGAAATGTTCCGTTTTTTCGTGATTTCTTGGTGAAATTTGCCGTGTTTTCGCAATTTTTTGAAGAATTTTGCCATTGTTTCGTGATCTTTTTACGAAAACTGCCATTTTCTCGCAATCTTTTCACGGAACTTCCGTTTTTTGCTATCTTTTGAAGAAATTTGCCGTTTTTTTTCACGATATTTTGAAGAAATTTTCCGTTTTTTTTTTTTTTTTTTTTTTTTTTTTTTTTTTTTTTTTTTTTTTATGAAAACTGCCGTTTTTTCGTGATCGCTTGAAGAATTTTTTCTTTTTTTTGCTATTTTTTGAAAAAATTTGCCGTTTTTTGCAATTTTTTGAAGAAATTTGCCATTTTTTCGTGATTTTTTTGACGTAAATTGCCGCTTTTCGTGATCCTTTGACGAGATTTGCCTTTTTATGCAATGTTTTGAAGAAACTTGCCGCTTTTCGTGATCTTTGCACGAGATTCGCGTGTTTTTCGCGATCTATGGCGAAATTGATTTCTTTTCGAAGACTATTTATTGAAATTCGCGATACATTTTATAACCTAATTTTTGGATTTAAGACCGAAATTTTTTAATTTTTGCTACATTTTTAATAGTTAAAAAATAGTCTGCAGACATTCCCAGGAGTCTGTGACGTGCGTTGCATAGCAGTGTTGCCCCGGTTCTGCTTCCGAGGTTAAACCATTTTGATTTTTAGCAGATATTTAGTATTTGGTCACAGAGTGGAAAAGGGCGGTTAACTTTTTCATTGTTATGCAATTTGAAGAATGTTAGTGCATGCGAAACATTGTACAAATTTTGTGAACAAAATTGTGCATTTAGCAAGTTGTACTTAAAAGTATTATTAATATAAACGAACATAGTACATGTATACATTTAAATTATTAAATAAAAACATAGAAATTTACTTGCGCTAAACTAAAAATTTGTATTTCAAATTTTTTTTTTCCGTGCTTCTGAAGAAACTTTAAAAATTTCACTCTGGCTTGAGAAATTCCTCATATTTTAAGTGAAAAAAATCCATAAAATCGCAGTACATGTGTTTGAAAAACTACGCATAAAAGATTAACAAAAAGTGAGAAAATAATCTGCCACCCCTGGAAAAACGTTTGCCCTACCTGGCAATATGGTCTAGCTACGGGCCTGGTCAGGAATGTCTGATTTGGATATCAATCCAAATGATTTTGTGGTAATGAGTAAGCTTTTGGAGACTTTATCTAGTGACTTTGAGCCACTGAAAATGGCTTGGTGTGCAAGACCTGGTGAGCAACAGACACTAGTGGAGCTTAAGAAATTACTTGTTGCAGAAGAGCAAAAAGAATGTTAGACTCTTCCAAAGAAATGAATCAAATGTCTTACTTGCCAAGTCTAGTTTGAGAAAGGTTCACAGTGCTGCAGAAAAGTATGGCAACCATGCAAACAAGCAGGGGAAGCAGTTTAAATGTTTTAGATGTGGGAAAAGAGGTCACATGAAACGTGATTGTATTGTTAAAAAAGTTAATAATGTGCATGAGAGAAAATCAAAGAATGAAGTTTTTATTAGTGAATGCCTTGCGGCCAATTGTGATGACACATGGGTCATTGATACAGGAGCCACACAACATATAACTACAGTAGAGGACCTGTTATCCGGAATTCTGAAATCCGGAAATGAAGAAGATTGAGAACGAGATGAATCATGATGAAATGAATGAATCACGAATCTTTGATCAAATGTGCGTTTTATCGAGATTTTTTTTAGATTTCATGCTTTTTTGGCTTTTTTTTACGAAATTCACATTTTTCTGCGTTTTTTCGACAGAATTTACGTTTTTTTTTTAAAACGCAAATTTTTTCAAGTATTGCTTCAAGTATCAAAATTCATAATTCATTCAAAGATTCATGATTCATTCATTTCATCATGATTCATCCCCATAAAAAAACGCAAATTTTTTCAGGTATCACGAAAATATTCTGCAAATTCGTCAAATATCGCGATAAAACCCTGCAAATTTCGTCAAATATTGCAATAAAACCCTGCAAATCTCATAAAATATCGCAAAAAAATCAAAATTTTGTGAAATGATCGCGGAAAAATCCCGTGTAAGCGTCCCCTTCTAATTATTTTACGATTTACGTCACCTTTGAGGGAGCGGATTAACAGTATTTTACGGTTATATACATATGGATATATATGTAAAGCCAGCTGGCAAAATGTCCGGATTTTGAGGAGCTCTGAATTTTGGATGTCCGTATATTTCTCTTTGTACTATAGTGCAAGAGTCAAAGTTGTAGCTTATTTTTTTTTCCACAGACTTCTCATACAATACACTTTTCATTCATATTCTAGATATCTGTGCTATAATTTTATTGTTATTTTTAAATTTTCCATGTTTTTTTCTTTTGGAGAGGGGGGGGGGAGTGTCAAGTTTTGGACGGACCCGAAATCCGGAAAATTCCAAAATCCGGAAAGCCCTCGGTCCCGACGATTCCGGATAATAGGTCCTCTACTGTAACAGACACAATGTCTTTCAAAGTTTTACACAGTATAAGTGCCCAATAGAAGTAAGGGTTGGTAATAATTCCACAATGAAAGCGTATGGCCATGGTAAAATCTCTGTGAAAATGTTAGTTTATGGCAAATGGAAAGCCAGTGTAATGGAAAATGTGTTATATGTACCAGATGCTTCGAGAAATTTATTTTCGGTAATTCAAGCTCTAGACCATGGATCAAAATTTAAGATGTGTAACAATAAGTGTGAATTTGTAAAACCTAAAGGAGTTGTTGCTGTAGGAATACGCAAAGGTAACTTATTCAAATTGCTATGCAAAGTAATAATACCTGCGGTAAACAGTAAAACTAACATTGTTACAGTGCCCTGTTCTGAAGCTCAACTTACTGAATCTATATCAACATCAACTGTTGTTGCAATTGAGCCGGAACAGCTTAGAATAGATGAAAGTCCTACTCCTGGCGTTTATGGAACTAGTTTTAATGCAAATGAAACTTGTAGAAATGCGCAGCATGATTGAAATCTAAGAGACAGGATGAAGTTAAAGAAACCTGAACGTCTTATTGAATGCTGTACTGCAGAAAAGAGCGAACCAGAACACTACTACCAAGCGGTAAAATTGGAAAAGGCAAATGAATGACAAGCTCGACAATTAAATCGTTACTAGAAAACAATACTTGGTATTTGACCGACCTACCAGAAGAAAGAAGAGCCATTACAAACAGATGGGTATATAAATTGAAGCGTCATGCTAATGGTGACATTGATCGGTTCAAAGCTAGGCTTGTAGTTAAAGGATGTTCTAAAAAAAAATATGGTATTACAAAGAGTGCTGCTGACCCATGTTTGTTTTGCAGTAACGTGAAGCAACAGAAGTTGTTATTAGCATTACATGTAGATGATGGACTTGTTGCCACAACTCCTGAGATCAAGAATCATTTCCTTGAAGAATTACAGCGTGAGTTCAAGGTAACATACAAAGATGCCAAATATTATCTTGGTGTAGAGATTAAAAAATTGACAAGTGGAGATATTGCTATTAGTCAGCAAAATTATGCTAATAAAGTTTTGGAAAAAATAAACATGAAGGAGGCTAATCCAGTTTCTACTCCCATAGAAAAGGATAATATTTCAGGGGAAGATAATGTATAGATTGATCCTGAAAAAGTCCCTTACAGACAAGCTGTAGGCAGTTTGATGTACATGGCACTTGCTACCCGTCCAGATATTGCCTTGGCTGTGTCATATTGTTCTCAGTTCTTGGATAAAGCAAAACAAAAACATTGGTCAATGGTAAAACGAATACTAAAGTACATCAAGGGAACATCTAATTTTGCATTAGTGTTTAAGTCTGGTTTTCACCCTGGTACCTTAGAGGCATATAGTGATGCAGATTATGCCAGTGACACAAGAACCAGAAAATCAATTTCCGGTATTGTATTTAAATACAGTGGAGGAGCCATTGACTGGGCAAGTCGTCGACAGCAGTGTGTGTCATTGAGCACCACAGAAGCAGAGTATATAGCTGCAAACGAGGCAACCAAAGAAATTGTTTGGCTGAAACGTCTCTTTGATGACAATGCGCCATTAACATCAATGCCTATTCTGCAAGTTGATAATGCGAGTGCAGTTCGTTTGGCTAAAATTCCTGAGTTCCACCAGCGAACTAAACATATAGATATTAGATATCATTTTGTTTGAGAAAAGTGTTTAATTGGTGAAGTCAGTGTCCAGCATATTGATGGTGAATACCAAATTGTGGATATTTTTACAAAAGCCTTACCTAGAAAACGTTTTGAAATGTTAAGGACTCTCTTAAGTATGGTAAGAATGCCATAATTGCAAGTTCAAGGGGAAGTGTTGATATTATGAACTTCAATTATTATACTGTTTAAATTCTTACTCATGCTCCTTGTATTTAATGTGCTTTTATATGTAGTTTTCTTCTGTTAACTTTTTTGGCAATTGTTGGTTTATTGGTTTAAAATAATTTTTTCAGCTTGTTCCATTGCGGAAGCCTGTTAGTTTTCTTTTTCTAAATTAAAGTTATCTTCGTAATGTTTATATCATATTTTTTATCTGAATTAAGTTAATTAATTCTTGTTTACCGTTATCTGCTAAAATATTTTCAAGTTAAGTTGTAAGCATTCATTACAGTTTCAATTGCATTTTTTACATTCCATTACTGTTTAAAAAAATGTAAACAAAGCAATGACCAGAAATCCACAAAATTCTAAAATCTGCACAACCTCTGGCCCCAAGCTGTGCATATTTGAGAGAGTCGACTGTATTAACGCTTATAGCAACCAAACTTTCTCTTTGATTTTAAAATATTTATTTCAGAAAATAAGGAAATGATGTTTAGAATCATAAAAAAAAAATTCTATTAATTAAAAAAGTTTTTTTAAACAATAACCCAAAGCACAGTTTTTATAGTGTAAATTTTACTTGTAAAGAAATAACCTTTTTTATGTAAAAGAAAGTACCAGTAATAAATATTATATAAAACTTAATTTTTTAGCATCTTTAACTACTAAAATATTAAAGTATTCGATCTGATAGTTACTATTCGGCAAATTGAATATTCAATTTACTTGTGCCGAATATTTTAAATGATTATGAGCGTCATCAAAAATGCAAGTTACAATAGATAAAATTTTGTGTCATCGTACGACCTAATCATAAGTTATAGAATTTTCAGTAGAATAATAACTAAAGAAACATATCTTACCATTTTTTTTAGAAATGAAAATGTGTTAGTAAACAGATTTTAAAAAAATAGCTACTGTTACCATCAGTATAAATCCATTTCGTACATGTTATGTTTCTTTATCATAAAAGTAGAGAGACGCCAACACAATGAATGAATCACGAAGAATGAATTTGATAGTGAATGTTAAAACAATGAAAAAAATCTACTGTAACAGAAAGGCTCAACAAATTTTCAATTAAAAAACAAAAAAAAAACATTTATTTTTAGGAAAGGAATGTAAAACATTAGACAAAATTCGCGATTCTAGCAAGTAAATATAGGAGTGAATTTTTAATGAATCATGATGTAAAAATATACGATTCATTCTTGCATTGGCGTCTTACGTCTTGTCTTTGTAAAATCTGATAACTTTTAAAACATCAATTTATTGATTCTGATCCCAGCCAATTTACTAAAATTTAGTCAATACTAATATAGTTTCTTTGGTTAATCTTCTACTAAAAGCCCTACGATTGACAGATTTGATAAGATGACTACAGGAAATTTCTTGTATCCCAACTTTCATTTTTGCTGATTATTTAGTAATGTTTTTTGCACTTCATTTGATAATAATCAGATAATTTCGTTATTTTATTATTTATTTGTAAGTAACTAAATTATAATTATTTGAATTTCAAATTAAAAATAGGAAATTCATTTGAATTTTTTTATAACGTTTATTTTTCTAAATAATTGTGTTGTTCATAGTCTGCATTTGATTGAATTCTGTTCAATTGAAAGTATAAATCTTTTTTAAACAGTGGTTTGCATAATCAAAGACATTTAAAGTTCAACAAAATATACATAAACGAATGCATATGGGAATGTGGGTGGAATGGAACAGCATTACATTAAAAAGGGCTAGCCCAATCTTATGTTGAACAAAGTTGCAGATCTGTGTAGGATTGCTATTGTATAAAGAAAAAAATTATTTCAAGCATCAAAAATAAATTTGTTTCATATGCATTTTAGTCTTGCTGAATACAAATTACTTCTTTATGTCATAGTTCCCTTATTTATAACCAGAGGCGGATTACCCATTAGGCTGAAGCCTAGGGGCCCCAGCGCTATTTGCTTGTTATTAAGATTTTCCTAATATGAGGAACAAGAAGTATTTTTTTACACATTGGGCGGGCTAATATTTCATATGAAAAACAAATGATGTGCAAAATTCTTTGTCATAATCAATTATAAATATAAAATTTTGGAAGTTTTAACATATAGATTGTAAAACAAACTGTACTCCTTTTTTAATTTCTTCTAATTTCTATTAAAAGAAATTTCAGTTATGGATTTACACAGCAATCAGGACACGATTTTGTAAGTAACTTTATGAATAATATCTTTTAAAGAAGCTTTTAAGTATTAGTCAAGCATTTTGTTCGTTTTTGTCACTTAATTTTTAGCTTTACATCTGATCATCAGCCAAACTCCCCTCTACTGCCTTACACAATTAAAATCATCCTTGCATTTATAAGAGTTAGGAAGGATATCCTAAACATCATTTGATTACTTTATGCATGGATTCTGTTCTTGTGCTAAAAGTTTATGAATGCTGCTAATGCCCACAAAATACAAAGAAGCTTTATATTTAGTAAACTCAGTTCAATGATTTGTGTGTTTTCAGATACTTATTTAGGGTTTTTATGGATCAGATTAAATCTAGAACACACGGAAAAGTCACAGAATTTGAAAATTCAAGCAAAAAGTCAGGGAATTTTTTCTTACTACTTTTTATCAGAATCTCAATAATTAAAATTAAAGTGAAAAAATTTTGAATTAATTCTTCATTCAATCTAAAATTGTTACATAAATTTTTTATATAAACTATATAACAGTGGAATAATATGAAAAGTAATTAAAAATCAAAAGAATTCATATTGCATATTTTTTTAGCACTTATCTAGATTAAAGTCGGCTGTTGTGGAGAGTTCTGCAACAAAAATAAGTGAAATTTTTATTATAAAAATATTATGTATAAAATATTATATATAAAATATTATATATTAAAAATATTTTACAATAAAAAAAAGTAAACTTTAAAAATAGCAGGAAAACCTTGGAAAAGACAAGATATTTTTTTTTACCAGAATTCTGTTGTAATCCTGTTATTGTGTTTTACTGATAATACAGAAGAAAAAGTAATTCATGTCTATGGAGGAAGAAATTTTTGAAGTAAAACGGGATTCCTGAGGTGCTTGATGCTTTATATAGTTTGAAATTCAACATTGAAGCATATTATTGAAATAGATATGAAATTTAAGAGTTTGCGACGTAATTTAAATGTAGGGATAAAATTATTAGATCTTCATATCAATACATGCCAGAGAACTATTTCGTTTCAGGATTTTGAAATAGAAGAAATTTTGCAAATTAGCACCGCCTCATATGAAGAAAAAAAAATGGTTATAATACAATAAAACTGTAACAGTAAAGTAATATATTTCAGTTAAACTTCCATAATGGACACCTCTATTTAACGGAAAGTTTTTCAATCTCCCACTACCAAAACTTAAATTTTTGTTGGTTGACCTTTTACATTTCAAACAGCAGAGAGTAATTTTGGTGAAAAAGGGTGAGAAATTTTTTAATAAGAAAAAAAAAGTAAAATGCTTCTAAATTTATCACACTCATTATTGTCAGAAATTTTGTGATCATGGATACATGTCAGGGGTGAGACGGGGAAAGTCCTACAATCTCCTATATTTATATGAGATTACTCCCCCAATTCCACGATTTTATGCTTTTAAAAAGTGGCAAAATACAGCAATTAATTACACTTTTTTTTTTTTAAAAAAAAGATGATTTAAAGGTGTTAAAACCTCGTACAGAATTAAAAATGAAAGCATGGCATACATTGAAAAACAAATTACATGTATTCGCAAGCAAAAGCAAGCTTTTGTAACATATTTTTTGTAAGAATGTAATAAATAGTGGATAAAGAAAGGTACAATTTTATTTCAGTTTTATTGCTAGGAAAAATAGCTTTAATTTCTGATTAATTATATAATAATAAAGGTTTTATGATATATAACAGCCAATTAATTAAACATTAAGTATTTCATATCTATTTTTAAATTACTGAGGTTTTCTCCAAAGTGGACACCTAGTAATAGCGGGCAGTTTCCACGCTCTGAGGTTTCCGTTATTTAGAGTTTTACTGTATAATGAAAATACCGGGAAAAACAAATTCACACTTTCTAACAATTTTTTTAAAATTTACATGCAGATTTTAGATAACTTCTTGATATAAATAAACAATTGCTTGATAGAATGCAAATATGTATGCAGTTTCTATACATGTGAAACCCGAGAAATGTTAAAAATTGTAATCAGAATATACATTGAAACCTTCGATGATCCCATTTTCTGAAAAAAAATATCCCACTCTCTGAAATATGCCAAAGACGCATGGGGTTATGGTTTATGGGTATCTTTTATGTTTTAGCACAAAGCAAGCTTTCTTTTCAGTCATAAAATATAGCAAGACATTCTTACACAGAATAATAAGAGACAGAAAAAAATATTATAGTAATTATGCACATTTAATCTTCAATATTAAAGCAAATTTGCATTTAAGGCTGTTCTCAAATCTCCTACTCAACAAGGCAAAACTTTCACACACACTTTCTGAATCACTTTTAAACATAAGATGTAAAATTAGTGAGCTTCAGTATTGAAGCAATGCGAGATCAAAAGCTATTTTCTATTTGAAAAAAAAAAAAAAAAAAAAAAAAAAAAACTTATTTAGTAACAAACAATTTCCGTTACCTTATGACCATTTTTATTCCTTTTCCACTGTGTCAAACCAGAAATTTTGGTTTTAAAACGTTAACTTTGACAGTACTCTCTTAAAGATCTTCTGCTTACCAAAGTATGGAAAACCCCATTCAATAACATAGTTTCTGAGTAAGAACATCTAATCATATCACAAATGTCCGAAAACAGGTGAATTCATACATGTATCAGAAAATAGATCCTTTGGATTTGAGACGAGCTTTAATATAAATATGAGACACTCGAGTAAAACTCATTGTTAAGCTATTTTTCTATTGAAAAAAGCTACATAAATGTTTGTGTGAAAATACATTAATTTTAAAGTTTTTCTTACTGTAAATTTATTCTGGAAAATTTTTACAGTCAAAGATCAATAATCTGCAATTTTCTATAATTCAGGTTACTTTATTAATGTAAACAATGAAATAAACAGTTAAGAAAATTTACAAATTTGTGATCCAAAAATGGTTTTTAAAACAAGTAATAAAAAAGTTGGAAAAAAAAATCATAATAAAACATTAATTTTTTGTTAATGTAACTCTTTTATTTTATTAACAGTAAAAAACGGATTACTGCAGTATGAAACATATGTAATTATTTTTATTTAATTGCACTTATATATAAATTTTTTAATAAAATAAATTTAAAAAGGCATTTTTTTCAGATAGCATATTAAATTAATTATAAGATTTCATATTTATATTTTCATATATACTGATTAAAGAATTAAAATGCTGTCTAGGAATAATAAAATGACATATAATATGTAATACTCTATAATCCACAATATTCCATAATCTGCACAACCATCGGCCGCAGCGTGTGTGGATTATAGAACTTTGACTGTATTTACACATCCAAAATATTAAGAATAGTTGTATTATTACATTGTACGGATTGATTCAGTAATTATATCTGCCTGATTATATCTTGCATACATCATGATAGAAACATACTTTCAGTTGCAAAAAAGTACATCTTTTAGATACAGAATCAGCCGTCCTACTTCGAAAAACCCATTGTTTTTTTTCTTTCTTTCTTTTTTTTTTTTAATTTTCACATGCAACAACTGTATTACTATTTAATTTAGTGTATAAGAATAAAAAGTTAAATGCCAATTCAAATATACAGTAGACTCCCTCAAATCCGCACAGCTTGGGACCAAAGGTTTTGCGGATTTTAGAATTTTGCGGATTTCTGGTCATTGCTTTGTTTACATTTTTAAAAAAGTAATTTGAATGTAATTAATAATGAAATCAAATGTATAATGAATGCTTACAATATGCTAAAATATTAAAGTAAGTAATAAACTAAAATAATAAAAATTTAGATCAAATTAGAAAAGGTCAAATAAATAATCAATAATAAACAATTAAATATTCATTATAAAGATGAAACATATTTTTCCTAAATTATTCAATGAAACTTGCCTTATAAAAGTACATTACTAATTCACTTCAAAATCATAAAATAATGAAGCTTTATTTCATGTTTAGCCACACTTAATAACTAAAAAAGTTTGATTAGTACATAAATATATTTGGTAAGATTGTGATTACCAATGATATCAGCAATATCTTAATTTTTTCAGAAATAAATTATTCTTTCTTTATGAAGAAACATGAATTCAATAACCTTAACAAAAATTACAAATTAAAAAATATATGGAATTGATATAAAACCAAAAAAGTCAAATTTTGCATCTACATCTGAACTGAATGTTTCATTGTTTACATTCTTAAAATATGTGCGGATTTTAGAGAGTTGCGGATTTGAGGGAGTCTACTGTATTTCAAAAGAATCAGATTTAACAGAATTTCTAAGCAGAGTTAAATTGACGAAAATAGAAATTAGCTGTAAAGAAGAAAGATTTAGTGCTTGTAATCTAAAATGCATCCAAATGCTTTATTAAGTCTTACTGCATGCCTAAAGATGGTACTTGAACACCATCCTGAATTTTGGAATTGTGCCAGATTACTTCAGGAGTAAGATTGTTTTCATTGTTATAGCTTTTAAGATTAATCATTTCATTTATTATCCTGCTTCAATGTTCAGCAGGGGCGCGCCAACAGTATCCGGCACCTGTGTGCAGAACTTCATTGGGCGCCGTATACTTCCATCTCCCACCTCGCCTTCAAAAATAAAACTTTTTCAAAAAAAAAAAAAAAAAAATGGTGATTATTTGTAAATGCATAGTTGCAATCATTCTGGAGTTTTTTACCAAGTCAAATAAGGTTTTTTGAACCAGAAAATTTATTTAATAAAATGTGTCTTGTTTCTATACAATTCATGTTTTATTTCATTTATTAAATAAAATTTCTGGTTACAAACATGCTAAAATTACTTGAAAAATAAAGAAGGATGTTGTCAAGTTATAAATAAAATGAAAAAATTATCATGTAAAAAACAAATTACAAATAAAAAGAGAAAATTTTGGTTGGATCATTCAAAAATGATAAAGACATCCCCCTCACCCTCTAGAGATATCTTTCGATATCATATGGCAGACCTCCCCTTCCTCCTAAAATGATAACGTTGTACCTTGCCTTGTAACAAAGATTGAACTGTGTACCGCAAAGTATGCACATTTTTCAATGAGGCTGCTGAAACTAGATCTTAGAAACCAAACAATAAAATTTTGGCGAACAGTTGGCAAAAAAAGTATTTGTACACTTCATTTTTTTAAATTATAATGAAATTAAACAAAAGATTTAAGCAAAAAATACTGTAATACATTAATTTAATGCATTATAATATTATAGAAGCAAAAACAAAATTAAACGAATCAATTTTTTACATTATAATAAACAAATATATAAAAATATAATGCAAAAAAAGTATTTGTACACTATATTAATGTAATATAATTAATGAAAATTTAGTAAAATGATGCAAATTAATATTTTGTGTGAATTCATTTAGCGTTTATGACTACTTCTAGATGGTGTGACATAGATTCCACCAACTTTTTTGTAGCGGTATGGTTAATGTTATTCCATGACACAATAAGAGCTTCTTTAAAACTGTTTTTTACTGATACATATTTTTTTCGGTTTTTTGCATCCAATAGCATCTAGAAATTTTCTATTGGATTCAAGTCTTGAGATTTTAGAGGAGTTACCAGTCGTCTTCGAGTATTGTAGTAACCATGTGCTGGTGATCACAGCAGTATGCTTTGGTCGTTATCCTGCAGAAAGTGAAAAGCTTCCTCTAAGCCTAGTTTCTTAGCACGGTTTAATAAATTATGCCGCGACACATAAATGCATGTTAAACCTGTCCTTCCATTGTCAATAAATTTTAAATATCCTGCTCCATTAGAAGCTATACACCCCAAAACCATAATATTCCCCCCACCATCCTTGATAGTTTGAAGCATATGTTTTGGATCTAGAACAGTTTTATTTTTATGCCAATTTTTTCGAATGCTTGGTGGAAGAAAATTCTGAATTTTCCCTTATCAGAAAAAGTTAATGTTTTCCAAAAATCCAATGATTTACTTCTGTATATGAAAACGAATACTATGCGTTTTCACCTATTTGTTATGCTGATGAATGGATTTTTCCTTGAGGTTCTTCCTTTTAAGTCTGCATTGAGAAGAATGTTTCTTATTGATTGAAGTATTACACTGATACGAGAAGATGTTGCAAGGTCTCCAGCAAATTTTTGAACCGAACGCATAGGATTTTTTAAAGCTTTTTTAACAACACTCCCTTTTTCCCTCATTGTTACTTTGCTGAGAAGTCCTGGTTTTCATTGAATTTTGATGCATCTAATTTATTCATAGTTTTTCACTATGCATCCAATAGTTGTATATGGTAATTTAACAGCTTTTACAAATTCTTGTTGCGAGTTTCAATTTTTATTATGATCAATAATAGGATTTCATATAGCTAGAGGTACCTCTCTAGTTTTAGGTTCTATTCTCAAATACTTCAAGAGCAAATTAAATTAAATGTCAGACAAATATAATATGAAGTTAAAAATTATTAACAGCTTCTGTATAAGTAATCTTTTGAACCATAAACACTATAAAACACAGTACATATCAGGATGGAGAAATGTACAAATACTTTTTTTGCAAGAAATTTTTAAACTTTTCCTATTAGAAAATTAGTTTACATCTTTATCGAAATTTTCTGTTGTGTAATTTAAAACGCGCAGTAAACAGACTGTATTAAAACTATTTTTGACAAAATATCTGTTTTTATTTAGTTAAAAATTAAACATTTTAGAGTGTACAAATAATTTTTTTGCCAACTGCAGTTTATCTGTGAGAACGACAATAGTTGCAATCCGGATTAGCTGTAGTCATACAAGTGTTGTAGTCGTAAAAAAAATCAGAATATATACGCTATATAGGCAAAAGGTATACGCTAGAGTTATGACAATTTATGGATACAGTATACGCTAATGCTTTATTTGAAAAGCAGAGGGTATACTGAGCTTTATGAAAAAATACAAAGGGTGTACGGCATATACCTCTGTATACTCTCCACTCTACCCCAGACGAACTAGTGAACCGCTTTAACATCTCCTGGCAGATAACGGCCAGATATGGGTCGGACCCAGCTAATGTAATAGGCAGACGGCCTAAGTTAAAATGTTCATCTTTTACTGATATGCAAATCGTCCATTTGTATATAGTTTCATTCATGTATTATAATCAAGAAAGATCAGACTTTCTTAGTTAAACCAAATGAAGACTCCTAGACATCGTTTCTCGAAACCAACAAATGTATTCCCCATAATCTGCAATTTCCCATAATCCGCGTTACTTTACGAATGTAAACAATGGAATAAACAGTTAAAAAAATTACAAATCCGTGATCCAAAAATGATTTTTTTTAACAAATAATAAAAGTCATAATAAAACATGTAATTTTTTTTTATTTACTCTTTTATTTTATTGACAGTAAAAAACTAAACTGTATTTCGGAACGTGCCTAATCTTACTGAACGTTCGAATTGACAACTGTTCATTCGTAGCTATTTCAGTTTGTGCAAGTTCAGGAGAGTAATAGTAAACACAGCACCAGCTGAGAACTAAATATTATACCGTAAAATACCGTTAATCCGCCCCCCCCCCCCAAATGTGACGAAAAATCGTACAATAGTTAGAGGGGAGGCTTACACGGGATTTTTCCACGATCGTTCAACAAAATTCACAGGAATGAATCATGATGAAATGAATGAATCGTTGAATGAATCATAAATTTTGATACTTGAAAAAATTTGTTTTTATTTTTAAACGTAAAATCTGTTTAAAAATCGCAGAAAAAAGGAGAAATTTGTAAAAAAAAACAAAACAAGCAAGAAATCAATTAAAAAAATCTCGAAAAAATGCACATTTCATCAAAGATTCATGATTCATTCATTTCAGGTTTTGAAACAAACAACACTCGACTCTTATTTTTGTTAAACAAAAGATTTCTTAAATAATATTCATAGTACTATTTCATTATAGTATACTGAAGTAATTACCATTTATTTTACTTTGTATTGGTTATTTTTTGTGCATACCGTAAAATACCGTTAATCCGCCCTTCCCGATCAAACGCCCCCTCCCCACTTTATAAAGGATTTGATATTTCAAAAAATCCCGAGAAAGCGCCCTCCCTCCCGATTCTCAAAGGCGATTGAGAGGAGTGAGTTACATTGGAGACATAGGATGGTTAGTTACATCGTGATATTATGGCAAACGGAAGCGCAAGGGTTACTAGTTCTTGTGATGCATCTTTATTTTGGCGTTTTAGTATTTTACGTTTATGTAAAAATAATTCGGATGATAAATTCGTTTTGTTGTAAATCGACTACTTAATTCGAATTCGAAATGATTAAATTAAACCGAAATATGTTTTTGTTTATATGTCAAGCATTTTATTATTTTTTCAACTCCTCTTTTACTGTTAATAAATAAATTTAAAACTTAAAAGAAAACTAATCTTTAGTCATATGAATATTTATTAATTGTTCTTTATTTAAGGTTTACTATTTTGTTATTATGTATACATTTGTAGCTAATTGATTAAGCTCGTATTAGAATATAGCAAAGTTTACCAGAAGTAAATTCTTATCAAATGATAATAAAAGTTCATTGTCAAAAAGTTGCTTGTTTAAGAAATTGTTTGAGTAAAGTAGGAATAATATTACTGTTTAATAAGTGATACAATAGCTATTGTTACTGAAAAAAAGAAAAAGAACACGGATATTGTTAGTCAATTGGGTTCTTTTCATTTAGTCGAGCTCGAGTGTAATATATTAATACATAGGGAAGAGCGGGGTACACAGTGGACCACCCTTTATATTTTATTTATTTTTAAAGTTTTTCTTTTAAGTTACAGTGTTGAATTGTTTACTTATGGTATTTAAAATGCATTGTTGGCTCAGAATGATCCATTTTATCATGTGTGGTTATTTTAGCTTCTAAAAGTAAAAATTTTCATCATCATACTTTAAAGGTTATAGGTAATTAAGGAAAAAAAATAGTTTCTGAAGAGGTAAGATACTTGTTTTTATTTAATATTAAAGTTAATGTGCTTAAAAGAAAATTTTAAATAATTTTATGATAATGTATTGAACTTCAACATGGGGCACAGTGGAGCATCCTCTGCTCAGGTACAGTTATCCTATCCATAATCAACTCTGTTACTGCAACGTAAAATTTTAAAATTATTTAATTTCTTATTCTACTGTTTAAAATAATTATTCAACTGTAAAATAAAGTAAGCAAAGAAAAATATCAATTTACTTTACATAATAAATATTTTGGTTTGTATTGATTGGTTTTAAAAAGCAATACAAGTATCCTAATGACTGTAGCCTGTTATTACAAAAACAATTTCTGGCAAGTTCTGAAATTTTTTTACTCATTTTAGGTGTAACATAAAACAAATTTGCAATAAAAACTTAATGGTTATTAATCTGTAATTTATAGTGATGTTATTGTAAAATATCTCTCAGATCCAAAAGTATTTCAAGAAAATTTCAGGCTCCTAAGTATTTTAGAGCTTTATTTTTAAATTTTAATGACAATGACTTTATTTTATTTCATAATTTCTTTCTATTTGTAATCGTTCCTGTATTTTAATCTGTTGTTATTTAAAATATATGTATTTTTTAAAATAATTTTTCTGTTTAGTTTTGTGGGCACTACTTTGTTATACCGTCGACCAATTTCGCCAAATTATACAAATCGCCAAACTAATAACCAAATTATGCATATTTTTAATTAGATAATTATTTGGATTTACTTTAATTTTGGTTTTAAAAAAGTTAAATACATTTTCTCATAGGATTTTGTTTTTAATTAATCAAATAATTATTTATTAATGAAGCAGTGATTGAATTCTCTCCCACCAAAAAGAAAGTTCAAGTGTATATATCCCATATCTAAATTTAGTTCTGATAACACCCATGTACTGAGTAATTATTGTTTTTGTGATTTCATATTAACTGTCTTGCATGATCACAATTTTATATGTTTAAATTAGAATCCTTCAAAACAAAACTATGATTGAGTATCTTACTGGCTTCGGCAGTGTGTTTCAATGCCTAAGCGATTCTATTCAAAGTTGCTTGATTTTCAATGAAATTTGCATGATTTAAAATTTTTAAAAGAAAATCTTTTGAAATGAACCTTATTATTATTGTTCTTAATAATACATAGAAATTAGTTTTTGTTTTTAATAATTTCAATTATTTTTATTTTGCACTCAATATGCTAAATAATTGCCTTGTTTTTTTCTTTTTCATTTTTTTTAAGCATAAAAAATAAAAACTTTACATATAATCTAGTACTTTTTTATTTTTATGTTAAATTAAATTTGACTTTATTTTCAATAAATAATGTTGATAACAAAAAAGCTTAAAAATATATGATGTTAAATCTGAAATTTTTGGTGATTTCGGTTGTATTAGTCTTTGTTATAAAAAAAAGAATACTTTTTGCAGTTTAGGATTGTCCTTTTTGCTATGGTAAATGAGTGGTTAAATTCATCACTAAATCAATTGTTAGGGTGAAGTGGGATAAAATATTTATAAAAGCAGTACATAGACTCTTTAAAGACTGTCCAGCAAGGTTTCATGATTATTATGAAATATCATCAACTGGTAAGACCACCGTCTTGAAGTTTTTCAAACATAGATGGCTTGACAGGCTACTAGCTATAAAAAGAGCCATTGAAATCTTAGAAGATTTAAAGTCATTTATCATTTCGTCAACTGAGAATAATAAAGTTCTATCTGTGTTTTTGAAAAAAATGACTTATCAATATAGACTTATCAATATCTATTTGTATTAATGAAGGCATTTTTGCATCAAAATGATGTTATATATAATTTACATATGACCTTACATTCCTAATATGACATTATTTTAATACAGATATGCCTTCATAGATACAAATAAAACTTTTCTATATCGGCAGTCAATTTTTTTCAAAAACACAGATAAAACCTTATTGTTTTCAGGTGATGATTTGTGTGTAAAAAAAAAAAAAAAAAAAAAAAAAAAAAAAAAAAACATGATCTCAAGAAGTGCATACATGACTCCATAGTATCATTTTTAAAAGGTGAATGTATTGTTGAATTACACTTTCCTTCGTAAGTTTCACTTTTGATTTTGTGCCTTCAAACTGAAACACCAGTGCTGAAATTTTTTGCAGCTAATTTAACAAAATTGATTCAATCACACTAATTGAATTATATTGAACATATAATCACTAATTGAACATATTCTTAAGGATGGTGAAATAAAACATGTAACAGTTTCGAAATTTCCTCATCTTGAATTCAAAACTATTATGTTGAATTCTGTTGTTAAAATCGAGATTGGACTCAGGATAAATTTTGCTCAAAAATCCAATAGAGCTGAAACTGTGACAAAAAGTGATGTTATTTTTTTGTAACAAGAAATAAAAGACTTCACTTCACGCTGTAATATGTAAACTTTTCTTTTTTTTGTGTGTTAATGTACCTTTTTGATATAGGTGTAAATTAACGGTCGCCACTCGCCACGTGGCGATTAAAGTTGTAAAAGTGGCGATTAAAAATCGGCGATCGATCGCCATCCTTGTCGCCACTTGGCGATTAAAAAATCTTATTAATTTGCTTTGTGAAATACAGCTTTTTTCATGGATTATGCATCTCTACTTTGTTTACATCTTATTAGTGAATTGGTTAATTACATTCTTTCTATCAGATGAAAGCACTTTGTGTTGTGTTTTCTATATTTTGGCTTTTTATCATGAAATCTTTATTTGGATTATGTTTTCAAGAAATAGTTTTTTTTTTTTTTTTTCCTACAAAATATAGTCATCAATTTTAATTCCACATGCATTTCAAATAAATTATACCATTTTTACCTCTGGATACAAGGAGTTTTAAGGACATTGCTGTATCTTATATCTTTCACTCTTGCCATATTTTCACTAATTGTACCAGTAATAGTAGGCTGGTATAATTTTTTTTATATTTAGGATTAAAGTTTATGTAGGTGTCAAGAAAGATTGAAACATTATAGCCAATTACTTTTAAAATATAGGACAAAATTAGCACTCGCCACTAGGCGAGTAACACTGCAAATTTTGCATCTGACTTTACTCCCATGCCACCAAGCAAACTTCCTTCACCTCACCAATACATTGCCTTTATAAAGCATCTGGAATTTTGAAATCTAAGCCAAAACAAAGAATATTTATATTTATCTGTACACTTGCCAAACTTAATAATTACCACTTGCTAATCTTGATGACATTAGATCATACTAAGTTTTAAGTAAAAATAGAATGTCCAAGAAAAATGTGAAATTATTTTTAAATTTAAAATTTAAAAATACAATTTCCTTGTTTATTTTGTACAATGCATTAATATATATTTCAATGTAGTTCACCACTTATAATTTTATCTGCAATATTAATTACTAATTCATATTTTTCCATTCATTGCCAGTTTTATTTTTAATCAAATATTTTTAACTTTGTTTACTCACTAGCCGCTAAATAAAGAAAAAAAATCACTTTGAACTATATTTAAAAAGTGGCTACTAACTTTTAAAAAGTGGCCACTTATGAAATTTGGTCTACTGGCCACTGGCTACTAATCAAATTTCCCAGTTTTCACCTATACTTTTTGAAAAATGATTTAATCAATGTTTTCAAATTAATGCAAGTTATGAAAAAAATTATTTAGTTTTTGTAAAATTTAAAACTATTCATTACTGTCTCTAAATCTTGCATTTCATTTGTATGGGTATGTAACTCATGTATTGTGGAATGGAAAAGCTAACTTAGATTCAATCTCAAATCTAAAAAAAATAATAATAATAATACTGTTGGTCGTTTCTTCTTAGCCTGCACAACTTTGAAGAAAGTCCGTAGTAGTCATAACTGCCACCACCGATATTATTAGGTGATATCGGTCACCCACTGTGAGGAGTGTGTAAATGAATACCAATGCTGTCAATTAACTAAATTAACAGTTTATTTATACTCTATGTACACAGTATAATACACAATTTATATTTACAACTTGGATATAGGTGATCTGGTTCAACATTAAATTAAATACAGTGAAAAAGTTGGCTGTGTACTGTTCAAATTACACCGCCTCCCCCTCACTCTACACTCGTTAGATTAAGTTTACCGGAGATCGATTTCAAATCTCCCAACACATGGGTTCTCAGCCTACGCCGTTCGGCCAAGAGCACTACACACAGGGACATCAATATACCCCTGCTCTCACGGTCCGACTCTAGGTATGAACTGAAACTATCTCAGCTAAACACTCCCTTCTCCATTCCTGCCATTCCCCAATGTAAACCCCCCTATTCATGGAAATCTTTTATTTTCCCTTCTTCAATAGACACCTCTGAAGGACAAACACGCCCCTCTGCAGTCTTCTTTTTCTTTTTGCTGCACCTGTGCATGTTCACATGTTCACTCCCGCTTTAGACAAAGAAAGAATGTCACCTTGAAATTTCAGTACACAGCCCATACAATGCATAAGATATTAAGATAACAAATAACATAAATTCCAGTTCTGTAGCAGATGTTTTCTCAGAACCTGACAAATACTGTTGCAGTTGGGTTTATTATAGCCTTTTGACTTTTAAAATTATGAAAATTGGTAGATTTTTAGAGAAATATTGATAAACATGTTGAACTAGACAGTTTTTAAACTGAAGAAGTAACTTAAGAGCTGTTTAACATAAAAAATATTCAGTTAAAAGTTTTATTGGATCAAAAACATGCGTAACAATTTAATTATCGTTCGCAGGCATGTACTTGACTATTTTTTGTGTACAGTATGCAATTTTATTATTATTATTGCCTAATTTTTTATTCAAAATTTCACAATTTCAGTAGATTTATTTCATAGTTTGAAAAAAATCATTTTTTCACTTATTGTTGACATATAATATATGAAAACAAATCATGTGTAAAGTACTTATAAAATGCATTGAAATACAAAACAAAATTTAAACGTATATTTAAATTAAATGTTTTTAATATACGTAGTAATGCTCTAATTCATTAATGAACTGCTGATGAATCCATTTCGACAAATTATATAAAATGCCAAACTCTTCAAGTAGCACCTAATTGCATAAAAGAAACATCCTTATAACTCCTAAAATAATAATTATATTAACTAATAGTTTACCACATCAGATTAAGCATCTCATTTCCAATCAAAATATATCTTTGAATTGTAATTTGAGTGAAATACAGGGTCATGAAAAATCGAAGAATGTGCAAAACAGAATTACAAATATCTTGGCAACTAATAATTTGATTGACTTTGTCCTTCATGCAAAATTTGTATTATTTTATTGCCTTTTATGTCCACTTCTTAACATAAAAAAATTTGAAAATTTTTATATATCTATCATTAGAACAAATTTTTCGAGAGTAAAAAAAAAAGTTCTGGATAATTGAGATTATTAATATTAAATAGGCTTCGTCTCAATATTATATACTAAGTATGTATAGAAAATTTCAAGTCTCTATCTCAATTTGTTTTTGAGATAGAGCATTTGCAGACACACACATAAATGGACGGCAAATTTTTTAAATAAAAATATGTCTTTTGGAGTCTCCAGTGTATCTGAAACGTGTAAATTTGTCAAAGAAATTTTTTTGTTGTTTCAAAACAATTGCAAGACTTACCCTATACTATGTATGATGGTTAAGTAAAAAACATAAATATTTCCAAATATCTTTCAGCTGAAAAATATAGTTACATGTGACTATTAAAACAAGACGTCTATTTTGAACATATAAGATGAACTCTCCAGGATTTAGGTGGTTATCAAAAATAGGCATATCCATTGTTTAGCCAGATAATTTGCATTTATTAACTTTATTGTGTTTTAAACCCCATCACTTTTTATGTGATGTAGTTTGTATTTTTGTGCTTTTTTAAAATAAAGTTTGTTGAATTCACAAGGTTCTGTGTTAAAGAACCACAGACTGACCTGGCCCACACGGACACACACTTAATGTAAACATCTAGACACACATGGTGTAACATTTTCTGTAGTTTCCCATGAAAATGAAAGGATGAAGTAGGTGGGGGGGGGGATAAAAATGTCCTTGAGAAGCTGGGTTGGCAAGTTTCTCCTGCATTGGAAAAAACCGGCCTGAAGAAATAGGTTTCTTCTGCAGTGGAAGAAACTGTTATTCTTTATAAATTTATCATCTAACTTAAAACTTTGTAAGATACAATAAACATCTTCTTGCTATAACCTTAAGTAAATTCATTCCATCAAATCTATACAAATTTAATTAATCATATGCTAAATTAACAATTACATCAGTTTTTAAGCTAAGATCACTTGACACCAGTCTAATGATTTTCAACACTGGTTAAACAAAGAAAAAAAATTGTATCTAAAATGCACAAAACCAATTAAATGTTATCCATTTTAGTTTAACCAGCATATTTTTCAATTATTTAAACTAATAGTAAATAATGCAGAATTAATTAAAACTTAATTCTGCATATTTAAATGCAATTGGTCTGCGAGCAATGCAATTCAAATGCAATTGGACAATTCTTCGTCTTAAGGCTGTTCTCAACTGCTCAGCTGCACAAGCGCAGAATGTTTTGGCACATTTACGAATTCATTTTTTAAAAGGAAAGTGGAGTGGTTTTTTAAGTGGAAAGGTTTAAAATAGCAAAGCCTGACCATGGAAGCGATTTGGAATCTGAGTTATCTATTTTGTGATCAATCAATTACCTATTGAGTTGTAAGCTCTTTTGATCACATGACAAGTCTTTTTTCTCACTTCATAAACTATTTTTTCTTCCCTCTCGCGAAAAGTCGATTCAAAACGTCTAACTTGGCACTATTTTCTGAAAAACTTATTGTGTTTGCAAGAAAACAGGAAACTGAGTGCGATCAGATAGTTTTTGAACAGACCCACTTCCTAGTTTCATGGATTTCCAAATAAAAACTAATTAAAACTTATGTCATAAAGTCGCACCTTTTGATCTGACAACAGACTTAACCCTTCCCAGGGCAGGCAAATTCTTTTCGTGACACCGAAATTTACAAACGACTTTTTGAAAAATTTAATGCCCCCTGTGGCTGAGAGGTTCTGCTCCCAAAACTGGAAGAGGGCCAGCGCTGGTTTTGAATCCAATCACGGTCGTCGGCCCGATTGTTCAGAGTTTTCCGTGGTTCTCATCGAACCTTTGATTTCCTTCCAAAAGATGGGCTACAATTGTCCAGATACTACAATAGATACAATATAAGAATAAGACATAATAAAGATGGTACAATAGTCAAGTATTAGGCAATAAAAGGGAGAGTTCTGAACAAAAGATAATCTCTTTTGATGATCTATTGGCAGTAGATAAACGTGGGTTGCTCTTAAACATACAAGTGCGAACCTCAGAGTCTAGAATGAAGAAGGTAAAGATAGAGCAGAATATAATCAGTTTTTCATGTTGAAAGTTTGAAATGGAGGTTTAAATGTGCGAGTGGCTCACAGTATTCAATTCAGGAGTTTCAGGTCCTTGCTAAGATTTTTCGCCCAATCTCCCCCTCTCCAAGGTACCCGCAAAACTTTTTTTTAGCTTAGCCGGGGTTTCCGAGAGATGAGACTAGGAGCTCCAGGGGGACACAGAAAGATCCCACCTCGCTAAGAGGTTGAAGTATCTGGAGCCCCGCACCGTCTTTCAGTTTGGGGGCCATGCGAGACCGAACAAGACCCCTTCTACCATTTGCCGTTACCTCATGGCCCCCGTGGTTCCTGAGCACAAGTGCTCTTTCCCCACTACCGGAAAGAAAGTACCTCTTGAGTAGATTCTCTCCAAAACAGTTCGAAGCGACTCCAAGATCTGCTTCGGGAATTAGCACCGTGAAGTGGTGCATAAGCCAAAAATTAATGCCATTAGTGGCTTACTTGTAGAGGGTTGGGTAATCATGTCGGGGACTTGTAACCTTGTCCTAAAAATTATCTTTTCCAGGCAATGTTAAATTCAGACACTTTTTTCCGGGAGGGGGACATTACAGAGTTGGGGGGGGGGGGGAAATTGTACTTTTTGACCATTCAAAACCCAAAATCTCAAATTTCCCGGGGGGGGGGGTATTGCTGCGAAGGGGGAATGTCCCTCCCGGGCCACCCCCTGGATTCAATACTGTTTCTAGGAGAGACTTAAAATGTTTTAGGAGGGGGGAGCCGCCCCTAACACCCCCTTAGCTACGGCCCTGCGTTATAGATTATCATTAGACAGTCATTAGTACAAAGTATAACACTCCTTGTTTTGTGCCTATCACTATTTAAAGAAAATCCACTCCATGCGACGTTTTAAAAGTCATGAACTGGCCACTGGCCTAATATGTTGCTGGTCGCGGTTGACGACTGAAACTGCAGGATTAAAAAGAATTCGATTTCGTATATTAAAATGAAACTGGTCTGCAAAGTCCTATTTTGGTGGAAAACAGATACCAACCCGCTTTTCCTGCTTGACTAGCAAATTTACAATATTGTGATTTCCTGCTTCCAGTCCTCTTTTGTTTTCATACTTTTAACTAGAAGGAAACACAACGATAAACCTACTGATCAACCATTAAAGTCCGGTCTGCAAATATTTTTCACCAAAATGTAATTTAGCAGACTAGTTGCATTTTAATATCAGACATGCTACAAGCTCAGCAAAAAAAGCTAAACTGTCACGGCCTCAAGAACAAAAAGTACTAAGCTTTTCCCACAAACTTTTAATGAAGTTCTCATTTTTACTGCAGTTCTTTGACAAAATTCGTTTAGGTTTCTATTCTATGACGATATTCGCATTTTTCCGCGGGCTTTGACGAAATTTGCGTTTTCCGCGATCCTTTCACGAAAATCGCGTTAGATTGGATCGCGATATTTGGAAAAGTTACGGTTTGTTGCGTATTCCTTTGACGAAATGTGTGTTTTTTGACACTCTTTGATGGAATTTGCCTTTTGTCTGCGATCTTTATTTGAGCTGTCCGGTACAGCCTTAAGTACCTTGTCCCTTACGTTGTTTTAAATGCCAGCGTTGTGGCCATACGAATAATAAATGTCTTGGTTCTATTACCTGTGCACGCTGTGCAGAAATCGGCCATGACAATAAATCTTGTAATAATCCTGAATGAGGGCCGTAGCTAAGGGGGTGCGACAGTCGTCTCAGCCCCTCTCCCCGTAGGCAATTTTGAACCTCCCCTGAAAATATTCTAAGGTCACTCAAATTATGTTCCGAAAATCAAAAATGAAATTCTGTTCAAAATTTGCAAAAAACTTGGGATATTAATAAGTAAAAAAATATACATTTCTTCACCTAGATCCCAGTAGCACTTCCGCTGCAGCGGAGACAGTTGTATGCCAGCTCTTAAGAGAAAGGAGACTGAAGGGGCCCCCGCTTGACCAAGGGACGGGAGAACGCCATGGAGGCGCTTGCCCCTCACGGCCCGCATTCCCGTGGGAGGTGTATGGCCGGCGAGCCCGCTACCACGATCGGACCGTGCAGAGGGCTGGGCCGGGCGCTCACCGGTAAACAAGCGGTGGCACATCTCTCTCAGAGGATCTCTTGGGTCCGATCGAAGCCTGACGTGCCTATGCGGGACTGGAGCTTACTGCGTCCAGTGATTCAGACTTAGCAGTATCTAACACATATTTTTTCCCGCTACTAACCCCCGAGTCGGATGTCGCTTCGGACATCTATGGAGGGAGTTTCCTTGTCCTCTAGGGTTTGGCTAGAGGCACCTCTCACTCTGGTAGGAGGCCACATTGCACGGGACAGGGACCTTCGGGTCCAGGATTCAAGTGGATTCTAGGGTAACGGTAGTGCGTGGCACAGCTTGGCAGAACTCGTGTGGTCACCCGGCCTTTCGGCTTGGAGGCTGAGCAGGGCTAGACGGGTTTCGTTCGCGCCTACCCTCTAGCGAGGCGATGTCTTTGCCGTCTAGGTGGAACCGTAGGTAAGCCGCTACTCCGAACCCTCCTTTAAACCTCGGTTCCGAGGGGGCGGGGAGTTTTGGGACCAAAACCCTAGGCTGTGTGGTGTCTGTGCCGCCGCGGGGGAGTTTTTTCGGTCCCTCGGGGTTCAGCCACGAGCATTAGCCAACACTCCTGTGCGGTAAGTAGCATGGGCGAATAAAGGAGCGTTCGTAAGTGGGTACGTGCAATGAGTGGGGACGCAAAACCCATGAGTGAGTCCGTGACTTTGTGGACAAGGATACTTTCCCCGTCTCCTGCGGGTCCTGCGAGGTGCGCTTTCCATTTTAGGGCTGGTCCCCAAGAAATGTCTTTCCTTTCATAATAGTTGATCTTGGGGATTAGTCGAAAAGAAATCCCTCCCGGAAATACTCGGAATCAGGGTCGTGTGCATCGTTGTCCTGCGGCTCGTCGGGGGCGCTTGGGGGGATTCCAAGCGAAGGAACCATTCGGTACTTCGGATGGGCAGGTGAACTTTCGCATATCGATTGTTCATCCCTAGTTTGGGAATGCGTACTATGTGAGATGTGACGTGCGTTGGGCAGTGCATAGTTTCGTAGACCGCAGAAATCCGACGGAGGTGGGGAGGGATGGATGCGCCCTTGTAATAGCCACCTAGCAGTTTGCGAACTGGAATCCTAGTCGAAGCCCCCTTCGAACGAGTCATAAGGAGCTGTACGGCCCTAGGGACGGAAGGTAGGTTCCTCATTTTCTCCACCAAGATAGCAAAGATTCGATACAAAATCAGTTAAATGAAGCAAAAATCTCAATTTCGGAGTCGGAGTCGAAGACATTAAAATTTTCGGAGTTGGAGTCGGACATTTTTGCCTCCGACTCCACAGCCCTGCCTGGAAGTCATAGCCAAAACCGAACAGAAAACTTTTGGGTCAATTTTGCACATAGCTTTATAAACTTTTTGATGGCATAATAATGAAAATGACACAGACATCGCGATTATAGAGCGTCCTTCCGACGGATTTTTTTCAAATTCAGGGAGCGCCTGCTGACCATAGCCAAATAGTTATTGGTTCAATTCTATGCATAACTACATACACTTTTCGATGGTACAACATAAAAAATGACACAAAAATCGCTATTGCAGCGCCTCCTTTCGGCGAATTCTTTCAAATTCAGTGAGGACTTACTAGCCATAGCTAAATACTTACACAAAATATCTGGCAGGGGTGATTCTGGATGAAATTTTTTTTTCGGAAATTCGCATCGTATTTTCGGAAATCGGCGGGGAGAGGAGGGGTCGTGAGCTCCCCCCCTCTCTCCAGCGATCTTCGGGCAAAATCGGCGTTTTCCCGCTATCTTCAAACAAAATCAGCAATATTTTAGCAAAATCGGCGATTTATTGCAATCTTTAGCCAAAATCGGCGGTTTTTCCGCGATCTTTTGACGAAATCGGCGTTTTTCCATGTTTTTTAAAGTGAAATCGGCGTTTTTTCGACGATGTTTAGACAAAATTTGCTTTTTTACGCGATTTTTTCTCGAAAACAGCGTTTTATTTCCACGATCTTTTGACGAAATCGGCGTTTTTTCCGTGATCTTTTGATGAAATCGGCGTATCTTTTTATATCGCTAACCGAATGTAGAAAAAAATTAGATTACAATAATTCTTTTCATTGAAGATAAAAGAAAGTAAAAAGAAAAGTGCCCATTTAAACTGAGGTTATTGAGGTCACAGGCTATTCAAACTAATTATATAATATTATATAAACTAATTATATAATATACTAATAATACATTTCAAAGGATGAAATTCCCATTTAGTTATATTAATGGGAGAGAGATTTTTCCCCACACCCATTTTATACTGAATAGATGATCCTCCAAATCTAATCAGGGAAGTGCCTTATCAGAATAAATCAGTATACCAAGTTGAAGCAGATAAAATATTCCTGCATGAAAATCCCATCCCTTTAAATTATTTGGTTGGTCCCTGTTCTCTCCCTTTTTTCTTAACTGATAAACTTTAAAACCTAATAAAGGAAACACCTTACCAGAATGAACTTATATACAAAATTTGAAATAAATCTGATAATTCTGCATGAAAACCCATTCTTCTAAATTAAGGAGGGATTAGCTCCCCATTCTCCCCTTTATACTTAACCAATGAAATCAAAAAACTGATCAAGAAAGCGCCTTATCAGAATGAACTTATATACAAATTTTAAGGCAAATTGAATATTTCAGTGTGAAAAATCCATTTATCTAAATTAAGGAGGGAGAGGTGGTTAGCCCCCTGTTCCCCCTATTTATACCTAATTAATTTACTTCTACAACTAACTAGGAAAGTGTTTATTGGAATGAACCTATATACAAAATTGAAGCAAATGAGATAATTCTGCATGAAAAACCCATTTACTTAAATGAAAGGGATTAGTGCCCATCTCCCTTCCCCTTTATACTTAATCAATGAACTCCAAAAACTAACCAGGGAAGTTCCTTATCAGAATGAGCTTATATACAAAATTTAAAGCAAATCGAATAATTTAGTATGAAAAAACCCATTTATTTAAATTGAGGGAGATTAGCCTCTCTAATTCTGGATCTTGTGGGTCATCGGGGTGACCGAGTGAGGGAGTGGGGGGGGGGGGAGGGGGCGGGAATGCAGAATTAAATGCCCTTCACCAGTGCCAGATTTACGGCAGGGCATTCAGGCCCTAAATGCTGCTGAAGATTTTTCAATTATTGTCCAACATAGTTTAATATTCAATTAAATTTTACATTTCATTCTATAATGTTCATATTGTATTTTTATGGTATTTTATTATAGTGAAAATTTTCTTTGTCACTTTAAAAATATATTGCATTTTTAATTATTGTTTAATCCTTTAAATGTTATCACTAGATTATTTAGTAATGGTGAGCATAGCTTTGTAGGCCCCCCTAATACTTTAAATAATTGTAGTTTGATGTTGTTGCAAATTTTGGTTTTGGTTGTTGCATAGTTTATGAATCTAGATATATAGACTTGCATAGGAAAAATAATTAGTACCACACAGTTTATTATAAATGTTAATTGTGATATAATTATTAAATTTTAAATTGTGAAATAATTAATTAAAAGCAAGTTATTGATTATCATATTTAATTTTTTAATGGATATTTTAAAGTCGATAATGGTTACTTTAGTAATTTTTTTAAGTCAATCCCCCTGTAAGTATTGGTGCAAAGGGGGCCCCCATAAACATCTGTGCCCAGGGACCCTAAATTTGTAAATCGGTCCCTGCCCTTCACACCTATTGATGTTTTTTTCTATATACTCTCAGCTGATGCGACATTTCAAAACCTCTTGTCTGATTATACTTGTCCAGGCAAGTATGCAAAGTTCTGGAATTTGTTACATTTTAAACAAAAACTTCCAGTCAAAGTATGTACTCTGTGAATATGCGGCTATTACTTGTAATATTCATTAAGGAACTGTACTCCCGACATCATAAAATATATTGAGTAAAGAGCATTCTCTTATTCCTTACCACTCTTACTAAAATACACCTACTGACATTCTCTCTGACACAATTATAAAAAATGAAATGGAATCCATCGAAGTTCGACATTATAAAAATTTTTAAAATGCCCTCATCAATCATTCTTTGTCTCAATTTCCTTTCTTTTGAAACACTCCCATTGTTTTAAGCTAATTAATTTTTCTGTAAAAATGGAGAAAATAATTTTCAATATTAAAACAGTTTGCAGATGAGGCATAACTTTAATGTTCCCTACTGATAATTTCTTTGCCTGGCTTCCTTGTTCCCTCTCTATAATACAGATAGCTGCTCCCTTTCCACAAATTGGTATAGTTTTTATTGTTCTAAAGTGACATAGCTAATGAATATTTGACAAAATACTGCATTCTATGGATAATTTTATCTTCTGATTTATTGTGTTTTTTCGGCTTCTACTCTTTTAATTTGCTGAAGTAGATTTGAAAAATAATTTTTTTTTTGAAAATAATTTATTTAAAAGATGTAAATTCCTGATCTTAGTGCCACAATAGTGGTTTACAAGTCTGTTTTTATACCGTTGAATTACTTATTTTACATACAATATAATAATTCTACAAAACTGTAAAAGAATCTTAAAACTAAATTAGATTTTTGAACAGAATTTCATTTGAATTTTCGGAAGAGAAATTCATTTAGTGACCTTGGAATCTTTTCCAGGAGGGGCTCAAAATATCTTAGGGGTGGCTGAGCCGTCCATAGCACCCCCTTAGCTACGGCCCTGATTGGAGGATATACACCATATACCTTCTCAATTAAAAACACCATATACCCTCTAGTTCTTTTATGACTATACCCCTGTATTTATATTCCATGTAACTTTAACAGGTTTCTCAAAGACATCTCATCCTCCCACCCCTATTTCATTCTTTCATTTTCATGGGAAAATACGGAAAATGTTAAACCATGGGGATCTGGATATTTATTTTAATTGTGCTTATAAAAAGTGTGTGTCCATGTGGCCTAAGTCAGTCTGTGGTTCTTTATTTCAGAACCTTGTGAATTCAACAAACTTTATTTAAAAAACAATAAAAAGCACAAAAATTACAAACTACAACACATAAAATGTGTTGGGGTTTAGAACACCAAATTAAAAAATGTAAACTATCTTGCTAAACAATCTGTACGTCCATCTTTAACAATCTTCTGCAATCCTGAAGAATTCATCTTGTATGTTCAAAATAAATGTCCTGTGATAACTGGAAACATTTTTTATTCAAAACGCCGGCGCATCCTTTGAAGAGGTGTCACAACATCTGCCATGTTGTTGCATGAAAACTTTTATGCAAAAAGCAAGATTTTCCTCCATCGTTACAAAAAATTACAAAAGGTAAATCATCTAAAAGGTTGATGGAATATTGGATACAGTTTGATATGTATGCTGTCATAAACAGGAAGTGACTTAGTGAATCAGAATCAATCTAAAAATTACTTTTTATTATAAGTTATTTTCTAATTTTTTTTATAATCAATTAAATTAATATTTAATTACAATTAATATTAATAATTTACAATAAGTTAAATTTAAATTAAAATTAAGATACATTAAATTTCACTAACTATTATTATTTTTGACAAAAAGTATAAATTAATAATTATTGTTTATAAATTACAATAAAGAATCATACAGAAACATAAAATTTTATAAATAAACTTTACACGATTCTCCTATATAATTGATATTTGGTAATAAATTACATGAAAAAATACATTAAGTGCATTTTTGATTTTAAAAATATTTTTTTGTATTATACATTTATTTTACTCCCAAATTTACTATTTACTTTATAAAATCCACTCTAGTTACTAGAAGAATAATTAAGCTTAGTTTGTATTTTATAATATTAAACACAGAGTATGACACTATTAAAGGTTTTGAGACTATTAAAAAATGCTACACTATGTTTTCAAATCTTTTTTTTTGAAATGATTTTTTGACTGGCCATATTTATTATAGAGTTCTAATTGTAATGAATTAAGTGGCTTTTTGCAAAGTTAGAGTTAAAAGCTCTATTAAATATGGAATCAAATTTTATAAATTAGGTTTATTCCAAAATGTGTGCATATTAATTTCTAAAGATAACTAAATAACTTTGACACCCAATTGTAGAATTTTTGGTGTCATCAAAAACAAACTAAAGTCCCATCAGTGACCCATCAATACAGAACCAAGATACTATCTTAAATCATTATAGATTATTATATCATTATTAATCATTTAAAAAAAAAGAATACAAAATAATGCTTAAAACAAAGTAATTTTTTAAGCTGATAGATTAATTTGCAAGGTCTAAAATAATTGGCAGCGCTGCTGCCATGCTGCAAATATTTTGCTATGGGGCTTTAACATTTTAAAATTACCTAATATACTGCAATACAAATTTTAAAATTAATTTTGCGCATTTAGTTTGCACAATATTATAATCTAGTTTTATTGATTTATACTATTAAACTTTTGAAATATGTTTAACTTCATGAACACAAGATTTAACACCATAAAAGAAAATACAAAAACAATGCAAAATGATATTATTAAAGGGAGAAAAAATACAAAGTGATATGTTTGATCAATTTGAAAATAAAAAGATTATATAAAGCTGAAAATAATAGTGCATAACATGTTAATTGTATACTTACTTTCTAACTATTTTTAAAATACAGCAGGTTTTAAGCAGACTTACTACAGCATAAAGAAAATAATTATTAAATGATTCAATCTAATTTAAGATATTATATAATGGATGAGGAGAATTGGTCTGGAACAAGTAAGAACAATTTCAGCAGATGGATACTCAATGGTTTAGCAGATTAAAGAAGTATAAAAACATCAGATTTCCATGTTCACCCTGGAGGTACTGATGATGAACTCGTTTCATTTTTTATTGTGGATGATCACCGAGCAGTGATAGAAATTGGGAGATAAAAGGCAGGCGTCAAATGACGACTACTGTAAAAACCTTAGGCGTCAAATTAAGATTTTTAGTTGCAGTTTCTAAAATTCATATTAATATTACTGTAATACTGCATATAATTTTGGAGTGATTTGGAGTAAAAGAATAATTTTGAAATTTGCATCAAATTTTCTTTAAGGTTACTACAGAGACAAAAAAAAAAAAAATCCACTCCCAATATATTTTTTTTTTTGGGGGGGGGGGGGTCGCACCACTTTTACGAATTTTGCGTTTTTTGCTATCTTTCGGCAAAATTTGCCGTTTTCCCGCAATCTTTCGACGAAATTTGCAGCTCTTTTTGCGATCTTTCGATGCAACTGGCCGGTTTTTTTTTTCGTGACCTTTTGACAAAACTTGCCTGTTTTTTCACAATCTTTTGATGAAACTTGCTGGTTTTTTCTCGATTTTTTTTAAATATTTTGCCTTTTTCACGATCTTTTGCCAAACTTTGTTGTGTTTTTTCACAATCATTTGGCGAAACTTGCCATTTTTTCGATCTTTTGACAAGCCTTGCCATGTTTTTTTGTGATTTGTTGACGAAATTGGCAGTATTTTTTCGCAAACTTTTAACAAAATTTGTTGTTTTCTGCAAGGCTGGTAACACCCCCACCCCCATTAATTATGTGTTTTTTTCGCAACCCTTTGGCGAAAATTACTGATTATTTGGGATTCCTTGAAGAAATTTACGTTTTTTCGCGAGCCTTTGATGGAATTAACAGATTTTATTGCGATCCTATGACAAAATTCTTATTTTTTCTGTAATTCTTTGACAAAATTAGCTTTTTTCTAAAGATTCTGTGACGAAATTAAGATTTGTTTTCACGATCCTTCATAGAAAATTGCATTTTTTTTTGCGATTCTATAACAAAGTTCGTCTTTTTCCCAAGATTTTTTTTAGATTATTTTATGGAATTCGTTTTTCTTGCGATTTTTTGACGAAATTAGCATCTCTATTCGCAATACTTTGTAGAAATTTGCCTTTTTTTTAAGCTATCGTATAAAAAACTTTTGCTTTTTTGTTATTTTTTGGAAAAAAAAATCGTTTCTTTCTCCCATCTTTTGCTGAAAGTGGCGGTTTTTTATACAAACAATTGATGATTTTTTTTTTTTTTTTTTTTTTTTTTTTTTTTTTTGCGCGACTATTTTTTGAAATTCACGATGTTTTTTTAGTTCTGATTTTTCAGACTAGACCATTTTTTTTTAAATTTTCGGAGCTGAATGTCTAATAAATTTTTTAAAAAGCTAGGCGTCAAATTTGACGACCAAGAATAATTTTCTAGTCGTCAAATTCAATTTTTTAGTTGCATTTGACGACTAACGACTGCTAATTTCTAACACTGTCACCGAGATAAGATAAGTTTTAATCCTTTGTATATCTGCAACATATTCAAAATCAATCTTACGTATACAATTGGCTGAAAAACATTACTTTGTTTATTGCTCCTATTTTACAAATCTTGAACATAAAATTGATAGAATAACTTGAACATAAAGTTCATAGAGTTAATTCTTAATACATAGCTACACTAAATTGCTAAAATAACCTTAATAAATTTTGTAAAAAAAAAAAACTTGGTACCTAAAAATAGATATTTAGTAAAGTTTGTATACTTTCACTTATCTTATCTCAGTCCTATGAAAACCACACTTTATATGACCTAAAAATTTTCATAACTATTGAAAAATGCATAACATTTTTTAATATGATCCAACTTTTATGTAACAAACAAATAAGGTTTTAAAAAGTAAATAGATAAATTTTGTTCAATAATGTAATAGTGACAAATATATTTTGAAATGAAAAACACTAACTCATTAAGAAATCAATCTTACAGACAAACTTTGTCTTATTTAAATTTTGTTTTGGAATGAAAATTAAAGATTTATTATGATGCTATTTCAACAATAAAAACTAAACACATTCTTCTAGTAATTTTAAATATCCCCTTAACCAAACCTCCTTAAACATCTAACGTTTAAGGGTAGGGGATGGCATTTGGAGAAAATTTCACAGCTAAAGTACAAAAATTGGAAAGTATGCACATAGAATTGCTTTCATTTTATACATAGACATCGATTAACAATACAGGTATCTCTCAAACTCTGCAAAGCGAGATTCCTCATTGAGAGTACATAAAAATTTCCTGAAGAACTATATTTGTATGACCCACAGTTAACAAGAAAAATACGAAAAGCAAAATATGACATAGTCCGTGCAAGAAAAAAACATTGCATTGGACACATTGACATCAGTACTTACATGCCTTTTCAGACAATATTGCTCATAATGTTCATTGTGCATATCATGCCCTGCAATGAAGCAATACATGCAGATGCAGTCTTTTAAATGGGAGTTCAATGGCAGATGGCAGCTTAATGTCTTTCCATGAAGTGCATATGCATGACATGGTACGCACAGCAAACATTTTGAATGTTATCATTTGGGAAGATATGTAAATACTGCTGTTGAAGTATCAAATAAGGTGCCTTTTTTATTGAACCAACTGCCACGTCAGTTTTTTTTTTTTTTTTGTATTTTTCTCGTGAACTATGGATCATACAACTACATTTCTTTGCACTTTTTTAAAATGTACTTCCAACAAGGAATCCAGTAGTGTAAAGTTTAGGACACACTATATAAAATGTATACATAAGATAACAAAGGAATAACTGGTTATAAAACCAAAGCACTTTTAAATGATATCTACTTAGTATTTAATTGTTAGTTTTTAGAAATGTAATATTAGATTTTCAAAAATAAATTTTCTAAAATTGTTAGTGTCAAAAGGATAATCTAAATTAAGTTTTTGTACATTTTGATAAGCATAATAGCATATGAAACCCCCACAACTCATATTATATGTTTGTAAAACATGTGGAGAGTAATATATTTGCTATTTATCAAATGAATTAATATTTAAGACACAGCACCAGTCACTAATAACATTATTATAGGAATAATTACTGAAATTTGAACTTAGTGGATCATAAAATTCAAATTTATGCACTTTTAAATTAGCTATAAGCAATACCCAGTGAGAATCAAGATTAAATGGAATATTTTGACCTTATATTATCCAAGTATATTTTACTGAGAACTTTAGATCTATGAACTGAAAGTGTAACAGCAGAATTAACAACCAAGTAACTATCACGACCATGTAAATTTTTATGCAAAAATGCTTCTTATACAATATAATTTAGCCAACATCATTTAAATATCATTGAATATGATCTTCATAACTTTTCCTCTTCACTACTTATAAAGAGGATTTAGAAATTTTAACAGGCGCTAGTACTATATCATTAATTTTAATGTAAGGTGATGTCATTGTTTGATATGTAAAATCTTTAAACTTAGATAATAAAATAACGTTTGTTTACATTTATATAAAGGAAAAATCACAAATTCATTAATGACACAATAATATATGTTTTCGAAAAAGTATAGTACTGAATGGTTGAATCATACTACCTTTAGTTACTATCATGTGAGCATAAAAGCATGTAAAAACACTGCAGTTACTATTATCTATCTGTAATATAAGAGGTGGATATTCAATCTGTCAAGAATAGCTCTTTTGTAAGATTGTATTAAGTATATCTGTCCAGTTTTTAAAGTTATATTTATTTGGGACATCATTAGGAGATGAATCATACACAGATTATTTTTGTTTCTTTAGGTTGTCTACACAAAGAATCCAATGAGATTGAATACAAAGAGGGATAAACAAATAACCTACAGAAGAAATAAGACAGGGAAAATTAAATACATTTAAAATGAAAATGCCATTGTATATACAGCAATCCCCCTACCTCTCTCTAGAAATGTTTTTTTTTCTGAATTTTTGCTGCTTAAAAATAACAACTTCAAAACATAAAAAAAGATTAACAGCATGTATGAAAATAAAAGAAAGTTTTAATAAAAATAAAACTGTGCGTGGAGGCTCGAGGGTTTTTCATTCTTTTAATAATAAGCTAAGCGATAAATTACATGATTAAGTAAGCATATTAAGATAATTGGCATATACGGACACAATAAATAAAATATAAAATTCTCAATGAAAGAAAAAAACTAGATATAAGAACATTAGGCAACTTTATTAATGAGCAAACGTGTTGGCTATTTATTATTATTAATATTTTGTAACACATGTTAAAAATATCAATAACAGATAAAAATTTTATTCAAAATCTACTTGATAATTAATAATAATAAAGATAATAAACAATAAAATAAATAAATTAAGATAAGGTTAGGGAAATTAGCACGTGGAACATTGATAAAGAAATAATAAAATATATATAAGAAAAAAAATTAAGTTGAACAATCTTACTTTTAACTAGAACAACATGAGAAATAAATTACATAATAATAATAAACTGAATTGAAAACTTCAAAAAAATAATAATAATAAATAAAAATAACAGCTTGCAACAAAACGAAAACACACAAAAGAGCAATGGCAATCAGCAAAAGCCTCATAGCGGCTGGTGAGTTAGTTACCTGAGCATTGTAGCCAAGACAAAAATATCGCCAAGTTAGTTACCAATGAGCTCGCCAATGAGAATTGTCACTAACTTGTGCTATGTCTCCATTCTGCAAAACTCGATTGAGAGTGAGATCAATCATTTTGAAATGAACGAATCATGAATCTTTGATGAAATGCGCGTTTTTTCAAGATTTTTTAATTGATTTCATGCTTGTTTTGGCTTTTATTTACTAATTTCTCCTTTCTTCTGCGTTTTTTCGACAGAATTTACGTTTAAAAAAGAAAAAAAACCCAATTTTTTTCAAGTATAAATATTTATGATTCATTCAACGATTCATTCATTTTATGATGATTCATTCCTGTAAATTTTGTTGACCGATCGCGAAAAAAACCCGTGTAAGCGCCCTCCCCTAACTATTGTACGATTTTTCTTTTCGTTTGGGGGAGGCGGATTAACGGTATTTTACGGTAATTTGTTCTCATTTTTTTTATACTTTCTTCCATAAAATATTCCTTAAAAATAAATCTCATTATTATGTAATTATTGTTCTTTAAATACATATATATATATCATTTAAAAAAAATAAAATAACTTTAAAAATGCATTTTTTTAGATTATTTATTAAATTAATTACTAGATTTCATATTTATCTTTCCATATTATACTGATTATAGAATTAAAATGCTGTCTAAGAATGATAAAATGACGCATAATCCATTATACTCTATAATCCTCAAAATTCCATAATCCGCACAACCTTTGGCCTCAACTTGTGCAGATTATAGATCTTTGACTGTATTTGCATAACCTCTAAGTTCTGACTTTACACCGTTTCTCTATTCAGGATTCTCCAACACGTCCTTCGTGGACGCCATAATTGCGCCCTTAGTAGGCTTTCTTGGTGCCCATTTGAATGCTTCTTCTTAATTAAAAATCCATTTTAAAGGATACATTTTTAAAAATAAAAAGTATTTGAAAAGGCTTCTTTTAAAAGTTATCGGTCACCTTTATTTAGTTTTAATTATTTAATGCTATTATTTTGTTATTCAATTATAAAGGTTTCTGGCTTCTAATTAGAAGCTTCAAAACTTTTGAAGATAGATTGCCCCTCTGAAAATCAAATTTTAAATTTACTCTGAATTAAATTATTGCAGCAAATTATTTTTAAATCGCTTCTGAATCATAGGATACTTATAACTAACTATCACCGTGAGATATACAAGCATCATCTAAATTTCTAATGTATAAGTCCACCTCTATTCATGGCTTGATTGTTGTAGGGGAAACTTTTGATATAACCGAATAGAAATTTTCTTCTTTTTTATCCCCCTCAGTCCTGATGTAGCCTGGAAATGACACTAAAAAACACCATTTAAGTTAATTTAAAAACTTTTACAATTGATAAAATTACATCTAGCCTTTTTGAATAGACGTGTGCATGTTAGAGGCATCAATATATAGACTGAGGCACTGTTGGATATGTTTTATAATTTTTTTAAACTGTTTTTTGTAGTTCCACATAGAATTTGTCTCAGGACTGAGGAGGTTAAGACAAATTCTGCAATAAGGCAATGATTTCTATTTAAAATGTAAAACAGGTGGAATTTAGTTCCTATGGTAATAAAACTATACATTACGCTTTTTCACTACATTGAGATAAATGTTTTGCTTGTTTTCAGCCATGTGAATTTTGGCGCCTTTCATTGTTTACAACTATATGAGGTAGGCCTCTGTTTATAAACGTTGGACATGTCTGCGTCAAAATGACTTATTTGGGGACACATAAGTAGAATAAAACGAAATAAATTTTTAAACAAAGAATAGAATATTTATAAATAAGTTTGTATAAGGTAAACCTAGAAAAGATAATTAAGATGCAAAGAAAAAGCAATACATTTTAGCATTATTAAATTAAGGATTTTTTTAAAAGTATTTGCTCTCTCTCTCTCTTCAACTGAAATCTTTGGCGCCTTTACTATTTTGGCACCTGTGCGCGCCGAACACTTTGCACACTGGGTCGGCATGCCCCTGATGTTCAGTGAAAATGATGCACATGAGTTTTAAAAACAAAAATGGTGGCAGATTATGGCAAAAAAAAAAGAGTGTAAAAGATTAAGTTTTCTCTTAATTTTGCAATATTTCTTTTCGGTACTACTTGGTTATCCCGTCGACAAATTTCATATATTGAAGTAGTTTTTATTTTAATAAACAAAAAAATTGGTAGAATATTAAAAAAACAAAATAAAAAGTCAAAATAAAAATCATTTAATGACTTTTAAACATGTTTATCGTATTTAATGTTATTGGATGTGACATTCAAAATCATCCATTATTGGCATTTAATCTTATAGTTTGGTGATAGATTTTTGATTGCCAAGATAACCAAGTAGTACCTTCTTTTCTTTACAATCAGCACCAGCTACCTCTGTTTCAATAAAATAATGCATTACTACATTTGTTCTATTTTGGAGCAAATTACTTGATTTACAAAAAAAAAAAAAAAAAAAAAAAAAAAAAATTCTTTTAACAAAATCAAATGAACAAACTAAACCCTATAAACAAACTAAAAGGACTCATAAAACTTATTTTCAATAAAATTACATCTGGCCATCCCTATAAAATGTTAAAATTTCATTGAAATAAAAAAAGTTCCAAAAAAAAAAATGTTAACAAAGTTATTAAAAAAGAAAAAAAAAAGTTTACTACTGAAGCAAAAAAATGAGCTAAAACCAATCGGTCAAAAGCGATCAAAATATTGAAAACAACACTTTCCAACATAGTATTCTAACGATTATATTTGGTATGAAAAAAATTATTTTTATTTGCAATGAAGTACAATCTTGATTTAAAGATATAAGCTGAGCTCTTAAAAAACTGATGAAATTTCATGAAAAGAGTTATAATAATTTTTTTTTATATGTATTGAAGAAGATTTTAAATTGTAAAGCTGAAGCCCATAAAAGCAATCTCGAATTAAATCTAACCATCATGAATTTTCTTAGTTTAAAAATATATCTATAAGACTTGCCTTAAACGCAAAATTTGTTCATTTATAATTATTTACCAGAAGATGGCACCAAAACAATTTTTCAAATCTAAAGTAAACGATTCATGAAAGTTTCTTGATAATCAAGTTAATCTCAGATTATGAATAATCAATAATCGATAGTTGAAATTGTTTAATAGGAAACTTACAAGAAACAATACAACAGAGAAACTCCTGATATATCTTCTCAACTATTATTTATTAATTATTTTTACTTTACATGCTATTTTCTGATGAGGATGCTGCTGTTATTGTAATGTACGATGATACTTTGTGAAATATTTCACCAGAGGGCGAATTCAAAAAATTGATTCAAAAATTTTGAGTAATGAATCAATTCATTTTTCATTGATAACCTTTTGTTATTTTTTTTTTCTTGAATTCAAAGGGATATTTTTCAAAATTCTTGAAACAAATGGTAAACACTGGGAAGATGTGAGAAAGTAAAAACTATTGCGGCAGATTTTTTTTGATTCATTCGTTATTCAAATTCAATCATTGTGATTCATTCATTGAGTTGGCGTCTCTTTGCTTCTACGTGAACTTGAAAGCTCTCTGTTAATAAACGGCTAATTTTTAAAATATAATGACTTATAGCAATATAATGGAACAATGTTTTTAGAATTTAGTGACCTATCCTTTATACTAAAATAACTTAGTGGTAAGATATGTTTCTTTTACTTACTCTTCTGCTAAAGATTCTGTATTTTGTAATAAAAATATTCTAAATAGTTAATGATTATTAACTGGTGAAAACTTTTAATTTTATTTCAAACTTGTACAGGAACATCTAAGGCACTGAAAAAGGAAAAAATAAATTTTTGAATTCTGTTTATTACGATTTGTTTTCTAAGAAGTGGTAATTTGGAATATGGTTAGGCTTAGCCTAAGTATATTGTATGATAGGCATATTTTCTATTTCTGTATTAATTTTAGTTCATGTCTAATGCTTTATATTTTATTAAAGTGATAAAAAAATATTTATAACATAGGAAGTGTAACTTTAACACTGCAAAACAATTTATTTTCTAAATGTTGTTTAGAAAGAGAAAAATGATTAACAACAGTAATAATAATAGTAAATGGATTATAAATGATAATAACAAATATAAAAAATGTTGAAGAAATTTAACAAGAAAAAAAAATCTCACAAAAAAAATGTCAGAACATCCAAAATGCAGAGTAATTATGAAAACAGCCCAGATGGGTAAATTGCGTTTGAATCCCCTTCTTGGCAACTGTTTTTTTAGTTGTATGATTGGTATGCCAAGTCTGGAGACCCTTACTCTCTCAATGTGAGAGTTGTTCTTTATGGCAACCTCAAAGGAAATCTTTTCTGTTTGCTTGCAGCCTTCCTGCACATCTGCTATTAATTCCTCTGTATTAGGTGTTTCGTTGTTGGTAAATAAAAAAAGAATTCGCTAGAAAACAAATTAGCATCATTTTTAATAGTTTTGTGACTCTTTCACAGTTTTACAGAATTACTAAATTGTATCTAAAATAAGTGTTTCAACACTCCCTCATCCTATTTGTACACATAAAGCTAGCAAAAATCTAATTTTGAACAAGTTATACACCTAAAAGTTTCATCATCATACACTTTTCTTAACATAAAATGAAGTTATTATAACAGCTTAATAAGAAACATAGTACCTACAATATGGATATGCACTAATTTGTCTTTCTGCATCAGTGAGAGAGAAAAAAAAATTATGAGTCCCCCCTATTGTTCACTTCTATCTACGGCCCTGCCTCAGTTCTGTGACAAATTTTTTGTGGCACTACAAAAAACTATTTAAAATTATTATAAAACATATCTAAAAATGCATCGGTCTTTATATTGCTGCATCTAACATGTATACATCTATTAAAAAAGGTCTAGATTTAATTTTAACAATTCTAAAAGTATTTAAATTAATTTAAAGAGTGTTTTTTAGTGTTCACTCCATGCTGTATCAGGATTAATGAGATTAACCGTTTTAATTTAAAAGCAGTACATTTTTCTTTAATTCTTTTAAAATTAAAAATCGTTTATTTTGTATTTAAATGGAAATACTTTCGATATTTCTGTTGTCATTTGACCGTAGAGTTGTTTTGCATTTAAACGTAAGTATTTTAGGCATTTCTTTAGTCTGTTGCGATGTTTTGAATCTTAATGATGTTTAATTGTGTGTATATATATATATATACCGTAAAATACCGTTAATCCGCCCCCCTAAAGGAAAAGAAAAATCGTACAATAGTTAGAGGAGGGCGCTTACACGGGATTTTTTCGAAATCATTCAACAAGATTTACAGGAATGAATCATCATGAAATGAATGATTCGTTGAAAGAATCATGAATTTTGATACTTCAAACATTTGGGTTTTTTTTATTTAAAAACGTAAATTCTGTCGAAAAAACGGAGAATAAAGGAGAAATTAGTAAAAAAAAGCTGAAACAAGCATGAAATCTATTAAAAAATCTTGAAAAAACGCACATTTCATCAAAGATTCATGATTCATTCATTTCAAAATGATTAATCCCACTCTAAATTCCCTTTGAGAATCGGGAGGGAGGGCGCTTTCTCGGGATTTTTTGAAAAGTTCAAATTCTTCATAAAGTGGGGAGGGGGCGTTTGATCGGGAAGGGCGGATTAACGGTATTTTACGGTATATATATAAATGATTACTTGCTTTCAAAGCTTAATATATTTCTTTAGAAAATCATTTATTAATATCTTTTTTTTATTTTAAAAAAAGGTTTGTTTTGTTTTTAAAAGCAATTATGTGTACAATTTCTTTGTTTTTTGAACAAAATTGTTTTGCATGGTTAGATATGTGTGTTTTAATAAAAATTATTACCGGGGGGGGGGGGGGGGGTTTCATTTGGGTGGAACCCATCTGACCAAGAAAATTTTTTCTTTCTAAAAAGTTTGTAAATTAAATTTTTTTCTTATAGTCATCTGAATTTCTTATCATAAATTTTAAGCAATAATTTTCTAGGTAAATGAGAAAATTGTTTTTAAATTATTGAGATAACTATTTTTCATAATTTGTATGCTTTTTAAATCATAATTTTTGCAATATTTTAAGATTCTGTTTTGAAATATGTATTTTTGCTTTAGTTTCATTATCAGAATCTCCAAAACTCTGTCAAAGACCTAGTTTTTTGGTAAATGGATTATTTATTTATCTTCAAGATTCATTGATTTAAATTAGCTTGATTTTAATCACGATTTAAATCAATTGATTTTTTAAAAGTCATTGATTTAAATCAGTTTTTCTTTTAACTTATTTTTAAATAAATTTAAGATGTAGGGCCTCCTTGGCCGAGTGGTTAAGACACGGCTCTGCTAACAAGGAGGTTGTGGGTTCGATTCCCGCTGGCTCTATTGCACACACACTTTGTGTGGAGCTCCTGGTTGTACTTCTCTTGTGCTAACTCGTCCTTGTATATTGACAATGACTTATGAACAGACTTTCATGTTGAGCACACAATTCGGATGCGTGTTATTCAAATAATAAATAAATAAATTAAGATGTAAACAAACATAATAATGTGATTTAATATATTTTAGTTTTATATAATATATATAATCAAACAACTTTCAGAAAGATGAAGCTTAAGCTTTGTCAAAAAGTAAAATAAATGTAAAGTTTAGAAAAAAAAATGGTTTCAAATATCATTTGAATCAAATTATAAAATAATTTTATTCAAATTTCATTTGAATCAATTTATAAAATAATTTTGCAACAGTAAAGAAATCTAAGCAGAAATATTATAAATATTTGAATATTCAACTCATTAATATTTAGAAAAACTTCTGCAAATTGTGGTAAAATTGTATGATTTTATATGCTGTACTTTGATGAGGCCTGTTAATTAACATCTGAGCAAAATCTGAACCAGTCATTTATTTATTTATTCATTTTTTAATTTAATATAATTGATCTCAGCCATTTAGAACGGTGGAAGGTTTTTTTTTGTTAAAGTTATTGAAAGACCAATGTACTAAAAAACTTAGAGAATTAATGATCAACTAGCTTTTTACTGGAATAGATTTATTTGCTTGAGTAAAACAAAATGTTTTCTGCTTTTGGATTGGTACTTTCAGAAACTAGAAATCAATTGATAAAACTGCTAAACCGCTGCCATCAAAATGCTCAATCTAATTGAGACTTCTTATTAGTGTTGGAATTTACACTGGAAAATGTTGAATACCAATTTTCTTTTATTTGATTTGTAGAATATCTATCATCATTTAAAACAATGAACTTATTGATTAACTTATGATTAATTACTACTTAAAGTTACTTATGAGAATTTTGAATACCCCAATAAAATAACAGCTACAAATAAAATAACAACACTGTAGCATTCCTTCTCTGGCTGAATTTTTATTTAGGGATTTTAAGTTCTCATTAGTAAATTTAAATACAGTATAACTTCTTTAATCCTTTAATTCTTAAATCCAGAATTGTCGCAATTAGAGCGAGTTCAAATTGTAGAAAATTCCGGATTACAGACATTTTGTAACTGAAAAGCATGCCGATAAATGATAATACTAATATCACTTATTACTATGGCAATACAAAGATATAAAGAGATGGACAATTGAAAACATTGAGAAAAATCAAGTCAAAATGCTCAAAAACGAACGTTTTTAAAATAATTATGTAAATTTTATGGAGTGTCGCCATCTGTCATAAACTTTAAAAACAACAAACTTATGATTTTTAAAAAAATTGTGATTTCTGATTTATGAATACTTAATAAATAACGTACATCACAAGAATAGTAGACTTGTCATGAAAAATATTGAAAAACTAAATTCTAAACCCAGAAAAATACAGTGAGAAATTTAAGACTTACAATTAGAATTTAAAAATCAACCTTATAATTACAATAACATATTTGAAATTGTGATATTTAAAGCTAATGTTAGATAAAATGAAATATATAGCATTTTTAAGTATCAAAGTAAGTCACAAGTTAAATACTTAAGAGAAATAACAAAAATAAAATGCGATTTTTTTATTTTTTTACGACACCTTATTATTATTTTTTTTAAAGTGAATTACCATTAATCATGAATTTTTAAAACTTAATATCTAAGAAGACACCTCTAATTATTACGCATGTAATTTAGAAAGTTCTTATAGTTTTAAAACTGAAAAAAAATGTTGTGTTATTATGAAATCTTTTCATTTTCTTTAGCCATTTTCTGAAATTCGTTTATATATAAACTATGGCAAAATCTATTATCTCTAATTCAAAATAAAAACAAATGAAAGTAATGAAATGTCCGGATTACAGAAGTTTCCGGATTATAGATGTCCGGATTAAAGATGTTATACTGTATATGTTATTTACTTTATTTTTCCCTTCGTTCTCAAAATATAGTAAAGTGAGTTCAGGAATACCATTAACTCCCAAAAATCTGCAACTCTCTAAACTGTACTCATAATTCACAAATGTAAACAATGAAACATTCAGTTCAGATATAGGGACAAAATCTGACTTTTTTGGTTTTATATCAACTCATTATATATATTTTTACAGTGTACAGTCCCTCAAATCTGCACAGCTTTTGACCAGATGTTTTGCAGATTTCTGGTCATTGCTTTGTTTACATTTTTAAAAAAAACGTAATTTAAAGGCAATTAAAAATGCAATCAGAACTGTAATGAATGCTAACAATATAATAAAATACTAAAATAAGAAATTGTCTAAAATAATAAAAATTTAGATCATTTTTAAAAGGATTAAAATATTGAAATCAAAGCTTTAGTTAACCATGTAATCTGAATGTTTAAATATTTATTATGAAAAAAAGAAGAAACACACATAAAATAAAGAAGTTTTATTTCAGATTTAGACAGATTTAACAACCAAAAAAGCTTGATTAATAAATCAATATATTTCATAAGAAGATTTTGATAACCAATGATGTCAGCAGTATCTTGAATTCTTTCAGAAATAAATTTATTCTTCCTTCATAAATTCTATAACTTCTTTCATCTTCTTCTTCCATAAATTCTATAATATGAACAAAAATTAGAAAAAAAATATATGTATGGAATTGATATAAAACTAAAATAGTCAAATTTTTGTACCATGTATCTGAACTAGATGTTTCATTGTTTACATCCGTAAATTATGTGTGGATTTTAGAGAGTTGTGGATTTGAGGGAGTCTACAGTGTTTGTATATATATATATATATATATATATATTACAGAATTTGTTGTTTGTTTTTTTTTTCATGAAGGAAGAATAAATTTATTTCTCAAAAAATTCAAGATATTGCTGATATCACTAGTAATCGATATTTTCTGATTTATGTATTAATCCAGCTTTTCTGTTATTAAGTCTGGCGATTCTTTGCATTCTAATTACCATTTAAAAAAATTTGAACAAAGCAATGACTAGAAATCTGCAAAATTCTAAAATTCGCACAACTTCTGGTCCTAAGCTGTGTGGATTTGAGGGAGTCTACTGTATATTAATTATAAGTAATTTGCTACTTACTGTGTTGTTGAGTTAGGCCGAAGAGTCACCATTTCAGGTACTTTTTTTACAAGGTAATTTATTGTAAAGTATTATGCTTATACTATCTATAATTCATTTGTCTGTTTCACTGTCATTTTTTCTGTAATTTAAATATAATTTGCTGTTTTTAAATGCATTATTCAATTTTTTTCATGATTAGAATGCAATTTTTAAAGATATTTTTGATTAAATTATATTTTTTATACATAATATTTTAAATTATATGTGCAGCTTTTAAAACTGTTTTTTTTTTTTTTGAAACATTTAAATATTTTTATTCAGTACCCAACTTTAGATCAGGGCCGTAGCCAGAGGGGGGCCAGGTCGGGCAAAGCCCGACCTGGAAAAAGTTTTGCCCGACCTAGCGCAAAACTCCACATTAAATTTCTAAGAAAACAAAGGAAAAAAACATTAAATTTATATTTTTTCCAGTTGTTAGTCAAAATGAAATTCGACATTTCGGTCTCTCAGTATCCGATAATTTTATCACTCAGTATTTCCTTTTAAAAAGCTTTTTTGTAATATAACAATGAAATTTCCGTTTTTCTTCCTTCATGCCAATTTTCTCCTTCTACCCCTAAATTTAGTTTTTAATCTGGAAACAGCAAAAAAGCTTTTTTCACTCTCTCTTTAACAGATCTCTGTATAAAATTGAGGCGTTCTGGATTCCCCGCTTTTTCGCTTTGTAGGAATTATTCCACACCGCTCCAAATTGAACAAATCTGGATTAGCTTATTAGCCAAAGATTCGTCTCTTTGTACAACTGTCACCATACGAAATTTATCGTTAGAAGGCTGGCTGAAACCAGGGGATTCTGAAATTAGGGTGAACTAGTTTACAATATTGTTTCCTTTACAGTTAGTCGTCTGTTTCATGTAAACTTGATGTGATTACAATAAATAGCAAATGTCACGCATTAGGACTTTTTCCTCTCTTTTGTTATGCTTACTTGTTTGCTTTGGAAGAGGGTCCTTTTAAAAACCCAATACGCTTTTTGATGTCTTTTTTTTCTTCTCACCATTCATGAACATATAAAAGAATAATAAAAATATGTGAAACCAATGAACAAACACAAAAATGATAGGTGTTATTCACCATAAACAAATGTAATTACTATGAAAAATTATCATTTATCAATATAACTCCCATCAAATTTCGTATTTATATATTTCGTATTTCAATAATATAAATTGAAATTTCAAGTAAGAAATTTACAGAATTATTTTTTTAATATACATGTATGTCTTACTTTTTTCATTCTTTTGTGAGATTTTACAAGTAGCGATTAGCGAAGGAAATTATTATCATGTTGCATTTATTTCGCTTTAAATGAATTTTATATGGCGTAATATAAATATTTTTATCTTAAAGTAAAAATATCTTCAAGGAATGACATAATATCAATCAATAGTAAAGTAAAGAAGAAAAGGAAAAAGGTAACTATATAATTTAATTAACATTAACTTTGATTTTATGAAAAAAACTTTCATAAAATGTTACTGTTTAATTTTCTTTGAAAGGGATTCAAGCGCAAATATCCATACAATATGGTACAAGTAGGTTTAAAAAAATCTCATACATTTTCCTGCATAAAATAAATAAATAAATAAATAAATAAAAATCAACTAATTAACAGCATAACAAATTAAATCCTTCATGAACATTGACTCCAGGTAGTTGAGAGTACATAGAAATAAAAGAACCTTTAGAAATCGTTATAGAATTTTTTACAAGTGATACTCCCCTTCTCCATGTGAAAATATAAAGTACATAATAGTAGATCTGTCCCTTCATTTCTTCGATTCTCTCCCATTTAACTAAAATTTTAAAAAGTTGGTGCTTCTGAGATAAAATAATTATTATTTCAAATTTAAATAATACAATATGTTAGGTTACTCAAACAATTTTACAAATCGAAATTTATTACTTACTGACACATTCATAAAGTCATTTTTATTCTTAAATTCAAAAATGTTACAGGTGTTTTTGTTAAGAGACAAAGAATGGTATTTCTGCACTTTTTCTTAAAAGTAAAACAATTTTCAGAGTAGTCGTCTAAGTTGCCATTGTAAGCCAATTTTTGCAAGGAGACAGTTTGATAATAACCATCAAAAGATAAATATCAATTGAAACTCAAAGTGTAATGTATTTATTGAAAACTGAAAAATAATAATTCCAAATAACTTAAGTAATTGGCTGTTATTTATTGTTAAATACGATGGCGCAAATTTGTAAAAGAAATTCGTATATTCGGCCCTGAAAAATAGAGACGTTTGATTGAAATATTGGGTCGTTCGGAAAGTCGTGTTCGTTTGGGAAAATTAATTAGTACCGAAAAAGTCTATCATTTAATCATTAGATAGGGAACAAGTGAACAAGTTAAACGGTGACATGAACTTCTTAGTTGCTGAGCGACTTTACATCCAGTATATCTTGATACAGTGTTTTCCAATGCAATGGGAGCCATAGAGATGTTTAAACGCGGCTGGTTGCCATAGAAAAAGAGTATAAGGAAAGAGATACATAAAGATTACAGTATAACTTAGTACATAAAAAAAGGACAAAGAAAAAGAAAAAATGTTCATTTGATCACAAACTGAGCTAGCCAGTCCATAAAGGCGAAGAAAGCTACCGCAGGGAAAATCCGCCCAATGTAAAAAAAAGACCCTTTACAGAGACCATACATTAAGTTTAACACTAATATAAATGCAAAAAAAAAAAACAATAATTTATGCAAAAAGGCAAATAAGAAAGTTTAACAATAAGAATAAACAAAGAGAATAAACGTGAAAATATAGGATATTTACAATATTAACAATGAGGAGAGTTCAACGCAAGGATAATGGGAAAACAAAAAATAAGAGGAGCATGTCGACCGCGTGGTCTGGTAACTCAAGAGAGAGTATAGGAATAAATGCAATAATGTAAAAAATGACAAGTTAATAAGAATAAAAAATAGAAATAATATAAAGAAAGTTTTTTTTTAAATATACGACAGGACGGACAGACAGAAAACATAGAGAAACAAGAAGTTTATCATAACGAAGACATTAATCTACGTTAATGTTGGTTGATTAGCAAGTATATCGAATTCAGTAATAATAACAAGCATTTTTTGTATAGGATCCTTATATTGCTTAGTTTTAGCGGAAATGCTTTTGATGCAGTTTATAAATTTAGTGATTTGTATAATTTCTTTAAAATCCTTAAGAGTTTTAAAAATAGTTTGTATATCATTATTGCAATTAGCTTGAATATTGCTAAAATTTAAAGAGTTTGACATATCTGTCGGTTTATCCGGAGTTGACGAATTAGATGTATTAACAGGTTGATCAGATGAATTTAGAGTTTCTAAGCTATTGTTATGAGCCACAGAGTTAGTTTTCTTAGTTTAATTATAATTTTTGAAGATATCAGCCAATAATTGGGATTCCATGGTAACCCGGTTACTGACATTTTTGTTAGGTTTTTTGTTTGATTTATTTTCAAGTCTATATGGGTTTTTAGGGCATCCTCGGTAGGATGCAGGGTGAGCCAAGCCGCAATTAGCACATTTTGGGCGTAATTCGCAATTTATAAGTACATTGAGTACTTAAGTGTAATTCTCCACATTTAACGCATTTAGCGTCAAACCCGCATACCTCCGAGGCGTGCCCGTAACCCTGGCAATGGTAACATTGTTTAACACGCTGTTTGCTGGCAAAAGCTTCAATTTTAACTGATAAATAGTGTATAGTCTTAATTTATAAATTTCTTCAAGATTTTTGCAAAGTATGATATTTGCCATATAAATTGGCATGGGATTTCCGGTTTTACGGTTTTTAAGCATTGCTACTCTAGTAGCCATGAAGCCGGAATCTTTTAAGCTATCAATAATTAAATTGGTATCAGTATAACATGGGAGACCTCTAATGCAAATTTTTTTTAGCCTAAGTTCCCGAGGATCAAGTGTGGTATATTTTTTGGCATTTTGGTCAAGCCAACGTTGAGTTTTTCTGAAATCATCTGGGGTTTTACAGTGAATAACAATACGATCACCTTTTAAGGCAATTTTAGGTTTTTCAGTATTTATCTCCGTAATTTGTTTGGCCACAGTCGTCCAATTTTCAACAATCTCCAAATAAAAGGGATTGACACTAGTTTTCGAGCTACCAGAACCGCTATCATTATTATAGGAAGAGGAATGTTCCATTTCGGAATTAACAGTAAGAGTATTATCATTAAGATTATTTTCAAGTAGTGTAACATCATCAGATAAGTTTTTTAATTTATTGTTAAGGAGGATTGATGAAATCTCCTCAGTATTTTTACGTTTTATGCCTTTTTAACGGCAGTGAATAGTTCACCTTTCATAGAAGTTTTAGTGAGGATAGCATGACTAGTTTTTTTGTAAGTAATAGAACAAAAAAAGCCAATAAGTCCAGAACCAAGTAAGTTATCAAAGGTTGGCTCCCTAAGCAAAGAAAACATTTCAAAACAGGCTCTTCTTACCTCAGCAACATCATCCAGAGAGCTTGCATAGTTAGGTTTAACTTTCACGTCTTGGATATATGTATCCGCAAAGGCAAAGAAATTCTTAAGTATTTCAGCAGAGTGTTCTTCAAAACATGAAGAAATTGCGTCAAATTGGGCTTTAAAGTTCATGGTAAGCTCACCATTGGTGATTTTTTCCACAGTATCATCAATTATTTGCGTATTAGCGTAAGATGCCATCATTCACAAGCAGCAATTGAAGTTATTCTTACGAACTGCCTACAACCACTGAGAAACGAGTGAAAAACATCTTATTAGCAGCGGATCAGACATACGTCTTACTCCGACAGCAGACGAAACGAAACCCAAAAATCGTCTGAAAAAGCCTGAAAATTTTATTAGATATATTGTTTCCGGTATCTAATATATAGTAAGTAATGGACAAATTTTTCCGGTACGAACTGATTTTCCTAAACAGACACCACTTTCCGAAAGACCCAATATATTGTGATGCCTTCAAATGAAGACCGGGTAGCGTGGTGCGGGTACTTCGGTGAGGCGGTGACTCATGTTAGAATTAATTAAAAAAACATTTTATTAAATGTTATAGAAGATTCTTGAGTACACAAATCACGATCACAAATCATAAGTTATTAGTCTATGAAAGGGTTCTAATTTCAAATAAAGTTATTGAGATGAATGGCTGAGTCTAACAGTCTTTGATTATAGTCAATTAGTTTATCGTAATTTCACTACGAGCATTTAGTTGCTCAGATGGAGAAATGCAATCAATAGTCCCTTTGATTAAAATAAACCGTTTTTCACAATTTCACGACGAGTGTCCACTCAGTCACACTATTCTTGCTCCCATATCCGGAGTCATCTCCCTCGAAGATCAGCCAGGTCCGCTGATTTCAAGTCACTTCCTCGAGAGAAAAACCTCTCTGCTCCAAGCAGGTGTCCTCACCTCTCTTTTTTTCTTCTCCATTTTCTTATCTCCCTTATGTCACTAACAAGCTGTTTTCTTATTCGTCGATCCCAGTTTCATTTTTGCTTTGCAATATGTTTTCCGAACCGTGGAATACTCTTGAATTCTTACCGAAGCGGCAATTTCAAAAGGGCGACATTCTGTCACGCCTATTTTCTGCTTCTCTGAAAAACTGTCTCTTGCTAAGATGAATTGATATACATTATTTCTTTCTACTTTTCCGACCTTTGTATGGGATTTTTCTTAAATTCTGTATTGTCAGGGGGTTTTCTCTCGGGAAATCATCTAATTTCCTACAATATGATTAGAGAGAGAGATAAAGATGCATATACTTTTGTTCCATGCTATAATTTAGAACAAAAATAAACACTGTTTTTACGATGCGTTTTGTGCTTAAAAGTATTCTCAAATATAAAATGTTGTTTAATATATATGTATCCAATGTATGTGTGTGCGTGGGTATAGAAAACTGCTTTTCTCTCCCCTACATATTTAAGTTGTGTTAACTCTGCATTATTAATTATTAAAAATAAATGCATAATACATTAAATCATTTATTTATGGAATTAATTTCATTTTTTATTAAATATCACGCTTTGAAATATAAGGGATTTTTGAATAAATACCTTCCAGGATTATAGTAAACTAAAATTAAGTTAAAAATGCCCAATTTGATAACCTTTTAAAAATTATCCTGTGTTCTTATAGAATTTTTGAAAGTGTTGTTTGATTTCAATGCTACAACAAAAGTTTACTCTACAGCAAAATTGTTAACTTCTGTTACAGAACTGCAATTTGTCCTCTTACAAACAAGTACAAGAGGAAAGTTTTAATTTGTGTTATTGTATTAAGAATTTGTGGTATAATTTATCGTAGTGTTAACAATATTTTCATAAATTTTGTGTCAATTTAATATTTTTTCACAAAAATACATTTAAAAAGTTTATGAAAATAGTGTTTTTAAGCTTTTTGTTATGTTTCCTATAATTTACGTTTTTTCAAAATTTTACAGAATAACAGATAATAAAACAGGCATTAGAATTTAAAAGATTTAATCTATTGTAAAAATTAGAACTCTGAATTTGACGCCCCTTGTAAGGTTCTTTTTTCCCTTCATTTTATCGCATTTGTAATTAAGATTATACAATTTTAAACTAGCTTCCTAGAGATTTGGCCGCTAACAAATTGCCTGTTTAAGGATCCCCAAAGCAGCCGAATTGTTTAACACTCTTTGATACTATGCTATTCAGTGACTTTCTTTCATTCACTGGAACACATACCGTCTGTGGTCTGAAATTGTGCTTTTTCCTTTGAAATATTTTTTTAAGAGCTTAAGGGATTATTTTTCTAAATAAAGAAATACTGTGAAATGTTTTCTAAAGGTTGATTTTGACAATTTTACAAAGGGACGAATGGCAAATTGGATCTAGAGATCCAATTTGCCATCCCTGTGATTGTGCGGCCCTTTGTTTGACCGAGCCGAACCGCTCCGGAAATTTTTTAATTACTTGACAGCGAGTTTAAGAAGTAAATAGAAACTCATGAAACCTCGCTTAAACACTTTGCATAGTTAAACCCCCAGCTGCAGAATTTTTTTCTGTAGTCTGCAACACAAGTAAAAACTTAAAAAACAGTCTGCAGACCAATCCCTCGCATTACATTATATGCACTCAAACCCCCCAAATATTTGTGATAGACATAAAAGTAAAATATACTTTTAAAAAGAAGTTGCCTTTGTTTTCAGAATTTTTAACACTTCATACATTGTCCGAAAGAGGGTGCTCCCCTACAAGTGCTCCCCTTTGACAAAAATTGCGGTTTTTTCACGATCTTTCGACGAAATGTCATTTTTTGCGATCTTTTGACGAAATTTGTATTTTTTTCGCGTTTTTTACAATATTTGACTATTTTTCCGATCTTTTGACGAAAATTGCTATTTTTTCGCGATCTTTTGAAAAAATTTGTCGTTTTTTCGCGATTTTTTGGCGAAAACTGCCGTTTTGTCGCGATCTCTTGAAGAAATTTGCCGTCTTTTTTCGTGACCCTTTGAAGAAATTTGCAGTTTTTTCGTGATTTTTTAACGAAAACTGCCCTTTTTCGCGACCTTTTGAAGAAATGTTCCGTTTTTTCGTGATTTCTTGGTGAAATTTGCCGTGTTTTTGCAATTTTTTGAAGAAATTTGCCATTGTTTCGTGATCTTTTTACGAAAACTGCCATTTTCTCGCAATCTTTTCACGGAACTTCCGTTTTTTGCTATCTTTTGAAGAAATTTGCCGTTTTTTTCCACGATATTTTGAAAAAAATTTTCCGTTTTTTTTTTTTTTTTTTTTTTTTTTTTTTTTTTTTTTTTTTTTTAATGAAAACTGCCGTTTTTTCGTGATCACTTGAAGAATTTTTTCTTTTTTTTTGCTATTTTTTGAAAAAATTTGCCGTTTTTTGCAATTTTTTGAAGAAATTTGCCATTTTTTCGTGATTTTTTTGACGTAAATTGCCGCTTTTCGTGATCCTTTGACGAGATTTGCCTTTTTATGCAATGTTTTGAAGAAACTTGCCGCTTTTCGTGATCTTTGCACGAGATTCGCGTGTTTTTCGCGATCTATGGCGAAATTGATTTCTTTTCGAAGACTATTTATTGAAATTCGCGATACATTTTATAACCTAATTTTTGGATTTAAGACCGAAATTTTTTAATTTTTGCTACATTTTTAATAGTTAAAAAATAGTCTGCAGACATTCCCAGGAGTCTGTGACGTGCGTTGCATAGCAGTGTTGCCCCGGTTCTGCTTCCGAGGTTAAACCATTTTGATTTTTAGCAGATATTTAGTATTTGGTCACAGAGTGGAAAAGGGCGGTTAACTTTTTCATTGTTATGCATTTGAAGAATGTTAGTGCATGCGAAACATTGTACAAATTTTGTGAACAAAATTGTGCATTTAGCAAGTTGTACTTAAAAGTATTATTAATATAAACGAACATAGTACATGTATACATTTAAATTATTAAATAAAAACATAGAAATTTACTTGCGCTAAACTAAAAATTTGTATTTCAAATTTTTTTTTTCCGTGCTTCTGAAGAAACTTTAAAAATTTCACTCTGGCTTGAGAAATTCCTCATATTTTAAGTGAAAAAAATCCATAAAATCGCAGTACATGTGTTTGAAAAACTACGCATAAAAGATTAACAAAAAGTGAGAAAATAATCTGCCACCCCTGGAAAAACGTTTGCCCTACCTGGCAATATGGTCTAGCTACGGGCCTGCTTTAGATTATTTTCATCTAGTTTTAAAACATTAATACATGCCTAAAATGTTTCTTATTTCAGAATAAAGTTTATGTTAAAGATAATTAATTGTGCAAGATGCAAGAATTATTTTTCTGGTTTAAGGGGCTCATTTATTTTTTATAAAGATGCCACAGTTTGAGCTTAAGAATGTGAAATTTGTTCCAGATGGTTGAAACTCAGGTTAAAATACTTCACTGAAATTATATAAAAGTGTTTTATACACATAAATAACCAACATACGTAATTTAGACACAGAATATTTTGTTTTATTTCAAAAAATGAAAGACAATATTCTCTTCGTAATGCAACCTTCAATTTCATTTAAACTTTTTTTTTTTGCTTTGGAACATGATTTATTGATTAAATCAGCTTCATTTTTATCATGATTTAAATCAACTGTTATTTTAAATCATTCCCTTTCGAAAAAGTCTTTTAGAATTATTAAGAAATTTTTTTTATAGAATCCTATAGTATTATGGTCCATTTTTCTATAAGCTACAATCAAAGTTCTATAATCTGCACAAGTTGGAGCCATAGGTTGTGAGGATTATGGAATATTGTGGATTATAGAGTACTATATGATTTATATGTCCTTTTAGTATTACAAGATAGCATTTTAACTTTATAATGAGTATAATATGAAAAGATTAATATGAAATCTAATAATTAATTTAATATGTTATCTCGAAAAAAGTCTTTTTAAAATTATTTTATTGAAAAAATGATATATAGTTGCAATCAAATAAAAATATTTACATATGTTCCGTAATACAGTTTGCGTTTTACTGCGATTAAAATAAAAGAGTTATATTTAAAAAAAGTATATGTTTTATTATGATTTTTTCAATTTTGTTTATTATTTGTTTTAAAAAATAATTTTTGGAGCACAAATTTATGAATTTTCTTAACTGTTTATTTCATTGTTTACATTCGTACAGTAACATGACATATAGAAAATTGCGGATTATGGGTGCGCGAATTATCGATCCATGATTGCAGTTTAAAAGCTATTTGAATATCCATAGAAGTTTAATAGAAATGTCCATAGAGAGAAAGTTTTTAATAGAAAAAGCTGCTCTACAGACCTTTCTATTGAACTTCACCAGATTTCTGTTGCTTTTAAACTAGCTTATAAAAAAAGGCCATAATTCTATAGGATTCTATAAAAACATTTCTATAGAGCTCTAAAAGCCATTTTTGTAAAGGTTGATTTAAATCAATTATATATTTTTTAAATTTCAAATTCAAAATATTGTGTTTTTCTTTAACCCGGGAGAACTTGCTACATGAAAATTTTTCTCACCATCGTACCTTTTTTAAGACTCTTATTTAAACCCCTTTTCCTTTTAATTAAAATTTTAAAATGTTATTTGAATTATTTTACCTATTTTCGTGAATAAAAGAACTAAGGCAAAAAAGGTGATATTAAATGAATGTAAAGTAAACAAAAAGTAATTGAGCACTGTGAGAAAAATTCTCACTAGCGAGTTTCGCCCGTGTTAAACACATTGTAAATTTAAGGAGTAGGAGAGGCTAAAAACTCATAATCCCTGCTTATTTTTTTAACCAAATACCACAAATTAAAAAAATTAATTCTAATTTAGAAATAATGTGCATTATGTTGTCAGTCAAGAGGAACAATATTTTCACAAATTTTCTATTTAAAACAAATTGGCCTCATAACAGGATTTTGACTAGCTTCTATACTTTAGCACACAAACAAGTGATTCATTCTCAGTGTAATTCCAGTGTTAGTTATAACAATAAGCAATAATGTAAGAAAGGCATGTATCATGTCATATATATATATATGTATTACCATTATTTATAAAATAATATACAAGAACAAAACTTGAAAAAAAAATGAACTAAAAGGAATGTATTTGGAATTTGCGGAACCATAGTAGATTCATCAGATACCAGATATTAGGGAACTATAAATAAAGTGTGTGATTTCATCTCCATGTCAGACTTGAAAAAGCAAAATAATAAAAAATTAAAGTTACAAACACACATAATATCAAAATAAAGTGAATAAAAACATTTAAATAAAATTATAATAACATAATAAAAATGGATAGAAATGGAAACACATATACCAGAAACTAAAATTACCCCTAAAATGATGTAGCAAAAAATTAGACTGTCATGATTTCATGCATCTGTTGCCAAAAAAAAATAAGGATAGCATAAAAAATGGACTAAGGAGTATATCTCCATCTTAAAGATACATACTTTAAATGCAGGTGTAACAGGATCAATATTTCTACTTATAGACACACATATGTATCTATACAGGGCCATTGCTAAGACTTTTTATTGAGGGGGGAGAGGACCTAAAATTGCCAAGTCAAATTTCAATATTTGCCAACTCATTTTACAATTTTGCCAACTTACCACAATTAGAAAATGTAATATAGCCCCTATTTGTAAAGGTTAATAATATTCCCAATTAGTTTTGTAATTTTTGCCAATTCTATCAAAAATTGAAAATATATTATAGTTTTTATTAAAATTTAAAAGAAAATTTGCCAACTAAGTTTGTGAATTTGCCAAGTGTAACAACATTCACAAATGTTTGGGGGGGGGAGGCTCCCCCCCTTAGCGAGGCCCTTGTATTATCTAGACTCGAGTCAAGCCCATATGTCTTAGAATCTATAATGGGATAAATTATTGAATAAATTTTGTGTCGTTTAAGAAAATGAAACTTATAAAATCGGCTACTTAATTCAGAGTTAAAATTTAGTGAGTTTGTATTAAGATGTCTCGTTTATTATATTTCTGTTTCTGTTTTCAGATTCAAAAGCAGATAAAACTTTTTGTTGAAGTAAGTTCAATAAGTCATTTCATTTGATGAAAATGGCATCAATTTGATAAATACTGCTTCTTTCAAGAAGTTTTTGTTATCATCTGAAAAAAAATCATGTGAAAATATTAAAATGTGAGCGAGATATTTGAAAAGATTGCTCCCATAGACTTTACATTATCATCCTGGTCTTTTCCAGTCAGTTGTGTGGGATCTTAATATTAAAGTTAGAATCTGAATTAGATGATTCTGCATTGCTAACGGTGTTTGTCTGAAGTCTGAACTAAATATGGGGAAAACTATGTATACAAGAAGTTTTGGTTTAGTTTTAAAATGCAAGTTTGCAGAAATATTAATTTTTTTAGCTGCATGCGATATTTTTGATTCATTGTGTCTGTTTTTAATGTGCTGAATCTAAAAATGACCTCCACTTCCCTCAATCCTATACAGTATTGTTGCAAAACACAGAGTTTACATTAAAAAAATACAATTGCCATGAAAAAAGTCAATATTTTATTACAAGTAACTTATGTTCCAAATTATACTTTTCCTTTTGACTAAACTTTGAATTTTTGAATTGTATGAAGCATAGTAGAAACTCATGTCTGGGTGTAATTATATTTTTTTTTTCCTTTAAATTCCTTGTTTTTTCTATTTGTAAATGTTGTGTTTTATAATTCATGTCTCTTGAGTTCCATTCTTAAAAGTATGAAATTACCATATGGAAACATTATTGCTTATGGTTTTTTGATTAAGAATGGGATATCAGATTTCAAAGTAAAAAGAGAAATTTTATGCTTAGTTAAATTAAAAACATCACTTTTTAAGGAAAACCTCGTGTGATGGAAAATTATTTTTTTAATATTTTCTCAGTTTCAGTGAGTAAAAATCTAACAGTTAATAAATCCTATGAAGGTTTATGGTTGCAGAACTGAGTTAGCCCAAACTAAAACTTAGTTTTGTTAGAGTTTAGATCACGAAACTAAAAACTTTTTTGAGTTTAGATTGGAAACTTATATCAAAACTAAATATATAGATTTTAAAGGAAATGAAAATTATCACTGCAAGAAAGAAAAATGTAATATTGTAAAAATACACATTTTCTAGACAATGGAATATTTGGATACTACTATTCATAACAATGACAAAACTACAACAGTTAGTTTCTTAAAACTAGTATCATTTATATACTAAAAAACAATGCTATGAAAATTTGATTTATAATAGATTTGATTCCAAACTGCAGAGATATTGGCAGAGGTTTTTTACATCAGGTCAATTGGTAATTATACATGTAACCGAAAAATAATTTCAACAGAGATATAACAAGCAATAATATTAAGTAAAATGTGAATGTTACTATAAAAATTCTGAGACTGAAAAAAAAAAGAAATGAAATTTTTCAAAATAGACTTTGCTTTTTTCTGTAATATAGTCATATAAATTTAAAATTATTTTTGTACACATAAGTGCAAAAAAATATTAAATATTCTCTAAGAAAATATAATTTATTTAGAAAAAGCATAAAACGTGTAAAAAATCAATTTTTCTAATTTTTTCCAAAAAAATCCAGAAAAAAAATCGTTTTATTTTTGCTTTTCCATTTTTTTCTGGAAAATTTACATCTCTACATGTGAATATTATAAATAGGAAAAAACTTTCAAATTAAAAGTAAATGAACATCATTATGTTATAAAAAAAACATATATCAAAAAATGTAGCATAAAAACTCAATTTGCATGTGAATTTAAAAAGAGAAAGAAAATTCTAAAATAATAAATGCATTAATATGCATTTAAAATCATAATTAGAGAAGAACTGCGTCAAATTTTTAAAAATAAAATAAGACAGTACAAAAATATTTCCTTTCTCCATAAAAATATTTTCCCATGAATGTTACAAAAGGAAAAGAAAATTTAATGGAAATTACGTCAGAATTAAAATATTACATTTAAGAATCACTTACTTAAAGCCATTACATAAAAACAACTTAAAAATACCCAGAAGCTAAGACTGTTGACTAAGCATTTTGAAATGTTTAAATAATCATATTTAATCAAAGGCAAAAACAGACATTAACAGCAGCTCATTCAGTCTTAAACCCCCTCTGTAAAGTGCAAAAGAATAGTTACCCATTTATTGGGCAATTGCAACTGTTTTTAAAAGGCTTCTATAAATATTTTAAAGCTGAATAAGTTAACTGATTTTTAGAGACAATACAGGGGTTGAAGAGCGTAGTGCATAAGAGCAGAGCCCCTAGCCTATGAAAAAATTATCAAATTAAATACTAGTACCTAAGAGTATATAATGTGTGAATTTAATTCGTGAATTTTGTACTGTTTTAAAAAATGAAACTTGTTTTAATTAACATTTAAATTTAGTACAGTTTATTTTAAAATTTCTTATTTACGATTTTTCTTAGGTAGATAAAACTGTTTTTTTTTTTTTTTTTTTTTTTTTCTGAAGTTCAGTAAGTCATTTCTATAGATGAAAAAGGAACAATCTCATCATATTGCTACAACGAAGCAGTTGCTGTTTTAAATTATTCATTTAAGAAAATGTCATCGATTAAGATAGAGGAAAATTCTGCCAGTGAACAGCACTTTGTTCCTCAAAATGGGGATAAGGAAAAACATTCCTCCACTGTTACAGAAAAAAAAACTTTCATTTGTGAAGCATGTTCTAAAGGATTTTCTGATAATAGTCATTTAAGAAGGCATCTCTTGACTCATACAGGGGAAAAACCTTTCATTTGTGAAGTATGTTCCAAACGATTTTCTCGGAAACATATTCTAAGATCCCATCTCTTGAAGCATACAGGAGAAAAACCTTTTATTTGTGAAATATGTTCCAAACGATTTTCTCAGAATAATAATCTAAGAACGCATCTCCTGACGCATACAGGAGAGAAACCCTTTGCTTGCGAGTTATGTTCAAAGAGATTTTCTCGGAGTAGTCATCTAAGAAGCCATCTCTTGACGCATACAGGAGAAAAACCTTTTATTTGTGAAATATGTTCCAAAGGATTTTCTCATAATCGTTACTTAAGAACACATCTCTTCACACATACAGGTGAAAAACCTTTTGTTTGTGATGTATGCTTTAAAGGATTTTCTGATAAAAGTACTTTGAGAAAACATATCTTGACTCACACAGGAGAAAAACCTTTTGCTTGTGAAATATGTTCCAAGAAATTTTCTCGGAATAGTTATCTAAGAAAGCATCTCTTGACGCATACAGAATAAAATCCTTGTGTTTCTGAAATGCGTTACAAAGAATTTTCTTGACATTGTCAACTAGAAAAAAAAAACATTTTTTTCATACTAAATAGATAATCTTGAAAATCTCTTCTATTTTTGTTATTTTAAATCTGAGCATGGACCCTGTATATATCGTTGCATTTACTGTTATGACATCTTTTTTGGTTTAGCATTTAGTTAATTTGTTCTTTGTTAATTGTTGTAAAATTCTTCCAGAATTGTCACAGTTGTCATTTTGATAAAAAGCAGTAACATGTTCATTAGTTTTCAATAAAACTTTTTGATAGTTTTAGTTTTTGTTATTTTACTGAAAAGTAACTTTCCCCTAAAATTAAAAATTAATGTCACCTGAAAAAGATAAATATATCTGTTTTTTACGCAATAGGCAAGGTTTTATTGAAGTAACACTTTTAAAATCGGAAAAGAAATATGCTAAAAATATTTTTGTGCAAAAAAAACTTATTTGTTAAATTTTCTTCTTAAAAAACTCTAAGGATTCAGATGAAGCATGTCTCATTATCATGTATTCTTTGAACCCAGCATGAGCTGAGTATTTTTCTAAAATTATATAAATAATTAATAGAATATTGATTCGTCATCTTTACTCAATTCATAAACAATAATTTTATGAGCTAATCAAGCATGCACTTTGTTTCTAAGGTCTTGTTTCTTTTGCTTCTTATTTGTGTTCTACATCATGAAATACAATAACTTTTTATTACACGGCATTATTGCCTCCTATCATCTCTATAATGATAGCCTAATCAATGTGACTGCCATCAATCGTTCTGAGCTGATCACTTTGTTTTTTATACATCAAGCAGCCATTTTGGTATTTTAGCCAAGTGCAAGGAATAAATCGCCAATACTGTTTCATCGCCATCATTTCATTTTTATTATAATTGTCCAAATCGCGTGACTGTCATATATGTCTTCGCTTTTTTATGCAAAAAATCCTTTTCTTTAAAAAATCAAAATTATTTTTCCGAATAAAACTACATAAAAGTTTTCATAATCGTAAAGGATTCTTGGTACTTTTATGTTAGCCAGATGAAAATCTCACCAATACCATTTTTTAATTCACCATTTAGCATTTTTTATTTATTGCGTGGTTAATTAAAACAATGTTCTGATGTTGAAATTAAGGGTACTACTTGGTTATCCCGTCGACCAATTTCTCGAAATTATAGAAATCGCCAAGCTATTAGTGAAGTTATACAAATTGATGTAAATTTTATTTTAAATAATAAAATAAATTAATTAGCAAAACATTAAAAAAATACAAATTACAGGTCAAATTTAAAATCACTTGTTGGCGTTTTGTGTTTAATATCGAGTGAATGTGATACGTACAGGAAGCTATTATTGGTATTTTAATCGTAAATTTTGGTGATAGTTTTGGCCGGCGGGTTAACCAAGTAGTACCAAACTATGTGTCATGGTTTTCTGTATTATTACTTTTTCTTTCCCTTTTTTTAAGAATAAGCAAAAGCCACGAATTTCAAACGTTCCAATTTTAAATATAAGTGTGATATTTTAAATAAAAAATGAGTGAATCGGTTACATGAAAAAAATAATGAAATAGGAAAAAAAAATGTGACAGAAATATTGCTTTGATTTATCACTTCCGCCCATCTAACAAAGAAATCCTATCGACCAATTTTGCAAATTTATATAAATTGCCAGACTGCTTGCTCACCGGATTATACAAATTGACATAATTTTTATCTTAAATAGCAAAAAAATATATAAATTAGCAAAATATTGATAAAAACAGGAATGAAACATCAAACTCCTTCGATGACGCAGCAAACACATGTGACGTGTTTAATGTGAAGTAGAGTGTCTCAAAAATATAAATTTTTAAATATTTTGACTCTTACCCCCTAAAAAGTTTAATATGGCGAATTTAAGATCTTCTGTACATTTTCTACTCGAAAAAAATATTCGCAAGTCCTCTCAAGGTCGCCAAAAAGTTTTGGAAATTTCATTAATTCCATAATATTTTACTTTTACTTGTCAAATTATGATTTTTCAAATGTATATACAGTCAAAGTTCCATAATCCGCACAAGCTGGGACCAAATGATGTGCGGATTATGGAATATTGTGGATTATAGAGTATTGTGGATTATGCGTCATTTATTATTCCTAGAGAGCATTTTAATTTTAAATCAGTATAATATGAATTTATAAATAAGAAATCTAATAATTAATTTGATATGCTATCTCAAACAATGATTTTTTTTTTTGTTATTTTATTATAAAAATTGATTGCATTTAAATAATTAATAAAAATAATCACATGCATAATCCATAATACAGTTTGTATCTTACTGTTAATATAATAAAGAAGTTATATTAAAAAAAGCAGGTGTTTTATTATGATTTTTTTCAATTACTGTACTATTTTTTTAAAAAATTCCTTTTTGGATCACTAATTTTTACATTTTCTTAACTGTTTATTTCACTGTTTACATTTGTAAAGTTGAAGCGAATTATAGAAAATTGCGGATTATGGGTGCGCGGATTATCGATCTGCGACTGTATGTCTTTTCTAAAAAAATGTACCCTATAAGTAGTATTTGGAATAGAAAATATGATAAAATGACTAAAAGCGAAATTCATTCAAAATTGACAACTGCATTGTGCAAAGAGTTTTGTACCACTATCTTTAAAAAAAGAAGCTAAGACACATAAATGGTCGACTTTTCTTATTTCACTTGGTTATAAATCAGGTAATGATTTCCCATTCCAATGAACTATTGTCAGTCAGGATTGTCCATCTGTCTGTATATAACAATGCAAAAACTGCCCAAACGAATCGTGTGAAATTTAAAATATATTATTATTACATAATTTTGTCAAATCTTTTTTTAATTTTATGAAAATCGGATGCATAGTTCAATGACTGGGAGAATCAAAAGCATTCCGATACATTACGGTCAATGGGGGAAAAATTATCAAGTGCATTTTAATGTGGTTCACTTTTTCGAACGTAATAAAATTGATATGTATCTATGAGGTTTATACTATAATATACATTATGTACAATCTATGGTGCAAAGAATAATTGTTATTGAATTACGGGGCCGCACAAAACTATTCCATTATAGTGCTATGAAACTATTTAACATTTTATAAAATTGATATAGGTTTCTGAGAATTACTACAAGTTATTTCCTGTATAATAGAAAGTAGGAAATATGTACAGGAACACACAAATATTTCAAACACTATACTATATCCGAAGTGCTGTTTACTGTAACAGCAAAATCTGAATATTTTTAAAATGCCGTTATAGTCGACCGCACCTCATTTGCTACATTTTACGTGTAATTTCCAACTTGTTTTAAAAAGAGCAGCATCTATAACTTCATCGCATTATTGATCCAATATTTTTTTGAAAGATAAAACGATCATTCTTTTGGTAATTCTATCCAAAAATGGGATATTTGATTTTTATGAAAAAGCAAGTCATAACGGAATGAGCGAGATCCAATTGAAATGATTTTGCAGAATGTACAAATAGGAAAGATTAATCATTTCAAAGGTCGTATTTTTAGCCATAACCTATGTACCAAAATCTGAATTTTTTCATCATAATTCTTTAACGTCAGCTTGTGTACGGATTTCCAATTTTGGATGAATTTTCGCTGAAATGTTGTATACTCGGCTTATGTATGGAAATATACGGTACTGCTCGTTTCCATTTAAATCTTTAATTTTTTTAAAGATGTTGCATTGGTCTTATGTCTTATTGGAAAATTGATATTTCCCTTCATTATATATATATATATATATATATATATATATATATATATATATATATATATATATATATATGCATACAATGTTGTAAACAATGACAGCACTCAGAGCCGTTTTTAGAGATATACGACAGGTGCGGCCGCACATGGCCTCGCACCTAGAGAGGCCTCGCACCTGGACACAAAATATTTTTCCTTTAATGAAATGAAAAATGTATAATAGAAAAACTTTAATATAAATTTATGATTACAGTTAAGAAAAAAATAGTGGTCTTGGCATAAAATATAGCCTATGTTGGAAGAGGGACTTTCACCATCAATTTGCCGCCAATACTTTAGAAATTTTTTCAGTACTTGCAATAAATTATCCCCACAAACACACAAACAAACGCTGCTCTTTTATAATAACTAGAGGATCAAACCTTGCCTTCCCTCTAGTCACAGTGTATAGGTGAAAACTACTTTTTTTGTTCTTAGTACAGATAAGATTATGTTAACAGTCTGAAAGCTAAAGGCCTCGCAAAATCCTTGCACCGGACCTCGCTTTAAAATGCCCTCCTTAAGGACGGCTCTGATAGCACTATCACTGATTGAAAGCTTCTTAACAATATATAAAAATAGCAAGTACAGATTTTAATTATGTTTCTATATTTAATTATTATTTTTATTATATTTTTTTTGTTGCAATAGATTATAAAAAAAATTATTAATGGAAATAAAATACATAATTGATCATCACGTATGCTTTTGATTAAAATACCATACTTTTACGAAAATCAGTAAACTTGTGTGACTTTGAAATCTTTTCCAAATTTATAATAGTTAAGTAATAAATAAATAGGTAAAAAAATAATAATTAAATACTAGAAGTAGAAGAAACTTTTTAGAATGTCAGACTCGCATTAAAATAAATAAATAAGTAAAAATAAGATTTTTACATTGAATTTTGAAACACTCTAATATGAAGTGAATGTGACATTTTCGATCATCCATAATAGTAATTTAATCTTATAGTTTTTTGCTAATTTTTTCGTGTAATCAAGTAGTACAAAATACTGATTTCCTGATTTCGCTGTGATAATCTTCCGATTCGGCAAAGGCTTAAGCAAGTAAAATGCAAGTTAATTTAGGAATAAATGTAGCATGAGCATATAATTAAGGAAGATCAAACTGGGCTAGGGGAAGCTAGTCAAATAATATAATACGAACAAATCTTGTGTGTTTGCAAACTTTATTTTTAAAAAAAATCTCTGACAATTTCTGAGTTATTTTTGTATCCTACCATTTTGAGATACGAGAAGATCATTAAGATAGGGCACATGGTTGGAAAAATTTGATGAGTGAGTCATTTTGTTCTCACTATGGGTCATTTCATTTTAATGGAAATGGAGACACAAACAGTTATTAGGTTGTAGAACAGTTGGCAGCAATCGGAATTGGAAAACTGGCAACATTTGGCAAGAAAATCGATTTTCAAAATGACCTATGCCAATAATGCTTGGCATGAAATGAAACAATGTCACCAAATTTGACACCAATATATAATTGTTAATTTGCTAAAAATGTATTGTTTTATCGAGTTAAAGCTAGTTTTGTCTAAGCTATGCCCAGTCTTTAATGCTGTTATGTTATAATACAAGCAAATGTTTGTGTGTGTTTAAAAAATAGTTCTAATGGTTTTAAATGACTTTTGAAAATTGAATTAAAAAATATCTTCTAATTGTAATAATTTTAATATTAAATTTAAGGGTGCTGCTATCTATGTTCTAATTAAAAAGTTGAAGGATTTAATAATTAAAAATTATTTTTTTAGATTTGTTAATTAACCCTTTATATACTGGTGCTACTTTTAAGTACCATTAAAGGTGTTCTTAAATCAAAAAGGTCAACTTTGTGACATATGCTTTAATTTATTTTTGTTCGGAAATGCATGAAAATAGCACGTGTTGTTCTTCAGAAACTGTCTAATTGCACTCAGTTTTCTGTTTTTTTTAACACAATAGATCTTTTATAACAAGCCTTCAAAGTTGACGTTTTTGAGCACATTTCACGACGAAAGCAGAAAAACCGGTCGAAAAGCAGGAGAAAAAAGGGTGATCACGTGATCGAAATAACTTAGATCTGGATAATTAATTTAAATGTCATAAAATAGTAAACTAAGTTCGATTCAAAATCGCTTTCATAGTCAGGCATTCCAGTCCAGGCACCTTTCAGTTAAAAAATGAATTTGCAAATGTGTCAAAACGTTTTGTGTTTGTTGATCGGAGTAGTTGAGAACACCGTTAAAGAAAATTCCACTTAAAATTCATTTATTTTTTTTATACTGATTATACTTAGTACATTGCACATTTCATATAAAATAATTTCCTGATTCCTACTGTAGAAAAAAGAGGTAAATGTCGAAGCGCACCATTTTTCAGTGTGGTTCTTTTCTCGACTCTTTAACTGGATGTCCTTTTAAAAAAATGTTATAAATAATTTAACTGCAAAACACTTCTTCCGTTACAGTAGGTGGCATCCCAGTACATTCGTTGACAAAGAACGATGATTTTCATAACAGTATTTTTACTTAACAAAACTCATTATTCTTGCACTTATTTTGCCAAAATAGCTCTTACTACCGATTTTTCAAATTGGTTTTAATTAAAAAAAACTGTATATCAAGGTCGAGTATCACTGACACTCAGGGGATTCCGTACAATAAATATAAGAATAATTAACTATATTATGTTAGTGAAAGAAATCTTTCCTAAATAAATAATAAAATTTTGTAGAAAACTGCACAACGTAGGGTTGGTACAGCGTAGATGTCAAGGTCTCTCAATTATACCTGAGTCTTATACAAGGCAAGCAAGTTTAAAACCGGAAAGTGTTTATTACTCCTGTGCTTACTAGATTTCATCTTAAAACCGTTTATTAAATAAAATTTCCAGTTAGAAACACGTTTGTCCGCGATCAGACTCCAAAATAATTGATAGATGTTGGCATACATGGGTATACTTTTTATACTGGAAAAGTATGAATGTCTATGTAATAAAATTTCACAGAGATATGAAATCTAAATAATATCAGATACTACTGTTCTGTATAACTCCCATTTTAATCTTATATTATTATTATTATTCTTTTTTAATGATCTTAATTTGGTAGTGACAATAAAAATAGTTCATATTTAAACTTCATTTGGTATTGTATAAAGCTAACTTCAACGTACTAATAATCTTTTTTTCTCACATTGTAGCTAAAATAAAACTCTTGTTTAAAGTTTAAACCTATAATTATGCTAAGGCACGCTTTGAAAGTGTGTCGCAAAGTTGGAACATCGCTATAGGCCGTGCCACGTTTTTCTAGCAGGTTTTAACACTTGAAAGGCCTGAAAATTTTAGACAAGTTTTATAAATGTGTACGTCACCGGGATTTTGAGTTGAAATAGTTTAATTTTTTATTTAATGTATTTCCTCTTTATATCTTTTATACTTCTTTATAATAAAATTTCTGATTCGAACAAAAATATATTCATATGGTAGCAGTCAAAATGACCACTCACGGCCATTCTACTCTTAATTAACCCCTTGGGCACGAGCGGCTAGCATACGTGCCTCATAATATGATCAGAATCCTTGATTATTCTCACTAGTAGTAAATTTTTATTGTAATTTTATCTCATTTAACCCAAACATTTTCTCGATTCATTAGACAAAAACTTCTATTTTGAAAAACCGGTGACAAAAGATTAAAAATTCTGTGAAAAACGCATGTTCTGAAGGGGTTTAGAATAAAAAACACGAGATCCACTTAAGTGAGATCCACTCAAGGCAAACTAGTCGGGAATCCCATATAGTCTAAGTGCTAGCAACGTCAAAAAACACGTCATTTTATCAAAGCTCATTTTTTATACATTCTTCCCCTTAATAGTGTAGTACGTTTGTGGGCAGTCTGGCAGGCCGGAGACGTTGCGTTTACCTGTGGCAGAAGGGGTTCTGTACGTCAAAAAACTTCAAAATTACGTCAGTTTATCAAAGCTCATTTTTTTTATATGTTCTTCCCCTTATTGGTTTAAAATGTTTGCGGTCGGTCTGGCAGTCAGAAGACTTGCGTTTACCTGTGGGAAAAGGGGTTGTGTAGGTCAAAAAAACTTCAAAATTACGTCATTTTATAAAAGCTCATTTTTTTATATGTTCTTCCCTTTTATGATGTAGAACGTTAGCGGGCGGTCTGGTAGTCGGGAGACCTTGCGTTTACCTGTGGGAGAAGTGGTTGTGCAGGCCAAAAAATTTCAAAATTACGTCATTTTAGCAGGATTTTTGTTTGTAACATTTTTTTATATTATTTGTCATATTAATGCCAGACCTTAGCAATGTCGTTATTTTACATTTATAGATAACATATTACTCTTTGGATATAAGACAATCTAAAATTATTTTGCCAGACAAAATTTGGTTGCAAAGTGAATGCCATACGGCTTTAAATATGAAAATGAAAGTGCCTGTTTCAAAAGTGGTTTGCAGTTTACAGTTTAAAATTTATATGTCATCTTTACGTCAATTTACCAAGCATAAAATTTAAAAGATATTACTCTTTGGCTAGCAGACAACCTATAATTAATTTGTCAGTGATAAATTCGTTTGCAAAGTTAATGTCAGACGGCTTTAAATTTGGCAATGAAAGTGTCTTTTTCAAGAGTGGTTTATAGTTTCAAAATTATAAGTCTTTCGTCATTTTATCAAGGATAAAAATTATAAGATATTACACTTTTGCTAGCAGACAATGTATAATTAATTTGCCGGGCATAAATTCGGTTGCAAAGTCAATGCAAGACGGCTTTAAATATGGCAATGAAAGTGCCTGTTTCAAGAGTGATTTATAGTTTAAAAATTATAAGTCATCTTTACATAATTTTATCAAGAATAAAATTACAAGATATTACTCTTTGGCTGTCAGACAACCTATAATTAATTTACCAGATACAAATTCGGTTGCTAAGTTAATGCCAGATGGCTTTAAATATGGCGGCGAAAGTGTCTGTTTCAAGAGTGGTTTATAGTTTAAAAATTATAAGTCATCTTTACGTCATTTTATCAAGCCTAAAAATTACAAGATATTACGATTTTGCTAGCGGACAGCCTATAATTAGTTTGCCAGACACAAATTCGGTTGCAAAGTTAAAGCCTTACGGCTTTAAATATGGCGACAAGGGTGCCTGTTTCAAGAGTGGTTTAAGTCGTGAGTTAAAACAGCGTGGCATTAACTTTGCAACCGAATTTGTATGCGGCAAATCAATTGCAGATTGTCTGATAGCCAAAGAGTAATATCTTATAATTTTTATGCTTGATAAAATGATGTAAAGATGACTTATAATTTTAAACTAAAAACCACTCTTGAAACAGGTACTTTCGTTGCCATATTTAAAGCCGTCTGGCATTAACTTTGCAACCGAATTTGTGTCTGGCAAATTAATTATAGGTTGTCTGCTAGTCATAGTAATATCTTGTAATTTTTATGCTTGATAAAATGATGTAAAGATGACTTATAATTTTTATACTATAAACCACTCTTGAAACAGGCACTTCGTTGCCAAATATAAAGCCATCTGACATTAACTTTGCAACTGAATTTATATCTGGCAAATTCATTATAGGTTGTCTGCTAGCAAAAGTGTGATATGTTATCTATAAATGTGGATCTGGCAGGGTCTAAGCGACACTGGTAACGTCTTATAATAGATTAAGATCACAAATAGTTAGTAAAAACAAATATTACAAACAATAATCCTGCTAAAATGACGTAATTTTAATGTTTTTTCACTTGCATAACCCCTTCTGCCACAGGTAAACGCAACATCTCCGGACTGCTAGACCGCCCGCAAATGTACTACACCATAAAAGGGAAGAACATATAAAAAAGTGAGCCTTGATAAAATCAGGTGACGTAAACGTTGCTAGCTCTTAGACTAATAGACACCCTTAAGATGGAATATCATGCTTTCTTATCAGTCGATTGCGTTTGACTTGTTCTCCTGATATGAATAACTACCCATGTCTTATTCCTTGCCAGCTGTTTTGAGGATTTAACCTTAGATGGTGCTGTTTTTTAATACTTGTATTAATAAAAAAGCGTCCCTTTCATTAGCAAAAAGGACAGAAATATTTGTCCTGCATAAAGTTTTTTTTCTGAACATGAAATATCTAAGTGAGTACATTTGAGCAAGACTGATTCTATCAAGTTTTATCAAGCTGTCAGTAAATTTTATATTTCAGGAAAGTATACTGACTTGAAGAGAAGCGGTCATCCAAGAAAAGCATTATGATCATAATTATCATGTGATCCGAAGGACGTTAATGCGATCTCCAACAACTTCCTGCAAGAAGATTAAAGTTACGCTAGGTGCAAATGGCACCGACATTACTTTCAGCACTGTTGCAAGACGTTTGAACAAAGATTTCGATTCATTATCCTAATATTTTTATGGGTGGTCTTAAACTTTTGCTTACGACAGTAGATATCTGGACTTAGTGACAAGAAAGCGTATTTGACTTTAGTAAATATAAAGATAAATATATAATCTCTTTCATAAGACAATTTCCTTGATAAAATAAAATAAAAATACTGTTCTTTTAAAAGTGGTAAGAAATCGAAACAATAAATTTTAACGAAGAAAATAATTTGGATATTAATGGGTTAATTCTTGTTAAATTAGTTTATTTTTAACAATTTGACGTTTACTGCTTTTGTACTGCTACTGGGAATTGCATTACTGAAATATATTATTAAAAGTTTATATGCGGGCTTTAAAAGTCCATAGTACACAGAGTACATCACCCTCGTCATTATTTATGTCTAAACTGTCCGTATAGCTTAAAGATAAACATCTCTCCTAATTTTCGACGATTTTTTTCGAAAATCATTATAAAAAATTCCTTTATAAGTTTGTAACTGTAGGCACATACAGCGCTCCTCAACACATTTGCTGAATAACTACCCGTGTCTTATTCCTTGTCAGCTGTTTTGAGGATTTAACCTTCGCTGTTTTTTAATATGTCTATAATATCAAAATTTGTGTGTAACAGAAAAATGCTCTTTTCTTAGAAACGATGTGACTAGGATAATCACTATAGTTTTCCTGCAAGGTTTAAATAATGTCTACGACCTCTAATTTTTTTCATAATTTTTATTTCAGTTAGATTCGGAAATTAATGTGAGGAATATATTTTTGCACCACATTTTTAATGATATCTGTGAAAATATAATTCTAAAATAAAAGAAACGTATTTTTGAGTTCAACGTAATGAAAGCTTTTGCACAATACCCTACATGACATAAAAAGAATAAGGGAAGTAATCTGAGGGAAGTAACCAATAGTCTTGATTACTTCCCTCAATTTGAACTTTCCATGTTTTATAGTTTATGAGCAAAATGAGTGTGGCAGACAGACGGACCGAGGAGTGATCTTACAATGTTTCCGTTTTAACTTCGTTTAAGTATGGTACCTTAAACACCAAATTGGACACTTATGAAAAAATCTATAATGGCAACAGTACTAACGTCATTACTGACAAGGGAGGTGGAAGGGGAGATTAACAAGCATCTTAAATTTATCTATCTTTAGGAAATGTATTTATGCTCTATGTTTCTCAAATATTGATAATCCTGCACCCATTATCCACAATTTTCTATAATCAGCATTGCTTAGCAGCAGTAAGCATTGGGAATTGGCCAATCTATCGCTAAAAACATTACAATCTTTGACAAATGATCACGAATTTCGTCAATCGAAGGCGAAAAAAACACGATTTTTGGCAAGCAATCGTGAAGCTATCGGAAAAATAACGAATTAAGCCAATATATTGTTGAAAAATACCTTGCGTTTCGACAAGTAGTGACAGGAAAAAGCGAATTTCTGTAAACAGTAAAGGAAAAATACTTCAAAATTTGTCAAAAGTTCGCAGAATTAAATAACGATTTTTATCAGCTTATCTCTGAAAAATATTGAGAACTTCGACAAATGACTGCAGTAAAAAAATGCTAATTTCATCAATCGATCTCTGGTAAAAATGTGATATTCATTAAATGATTGTTGAAAAAAAGAGTGAATCGATTGAGAGAAAGAACGCGAATTTTCGCAATTGATCACGAAAAATAACTCGCAAATTTCGTCAAACGATCTCTGAAAAAAAAAATCAGAAATTTCCGTGAAACGATTTTTGAAAAAACACAAAAGAATAAAAGAAAAATATTCCAAATTTTGTCAAAATAGCATTGAAATGTACGGCGAATTTTGTAAGATCATGGAATCACATAGCGAATTTAGTCAGTCTGTTACTGAAATTTATTGCGCCTTTCGAGAAATGACGGACATCTGACGGAAAAATTTCGCAGATTTTACCAGTTGATCGCGAAATAAAAAACTTAATTTTCTATGTTATTTCAGTGTATATATTATTTTTAAATGTAATTTTTTTTATAAGTGAGCTTTTATGAAATAATATATTAAATTATTAATTTTCATATTTATATTATACTGATTATGTTATTAAAATGTTTTCTAGAAAAATCAAAACCATACAATACTCTGTAATCCGCAATATTCTCTAATTTGAATAATCTTTTGTCCCAACTAGTGCAGATGAAAGATCTTTGTCTGTATCAATCCTTTCCTAATATGTAAATAGGCAGATGATATTGCTCTCATGTTTCATTTATTTAGTTGCTTTTTTTCATATTTGCATCATTCACTTTTAACTTACAAAGTTTAAAATACACCGCAAACAATTTTCTTCATTGACTACAATATAAAATGAAATTATTTTGAGCGTCCCACTGAATGAACTACAAATACTACAGTCAATCAGAGTAACTTTGACCTATCAGGGTAATTTTGATCAAAAAGAGAAAAAAGATTAAATTTGGTAGGTTACTTGAGTTAACGATAAAGTTTTGACTTCAAAATACAGATAGATGTACAAGTGTGACTGTGGCAGCTCATTGGAAGTAATTCGTCAATGTTCAACCATGGTAGAATGGATCAAAGTTTCGTAAAGCTGATGCAAAGTTACCCTGATTGACTGTACATAATTTATTTTCAATAACGAATGTGACATAGTAAACCTAAGTCATCAATTACATGGTAGTCTGTGTAATTCAAAACAGTTTAGTCATAATCAGATGGGCATGAACTGAAAATGATAAACATTAACTAAGTATTACAGAAAGTTTCATAAATTGAATTGGCTGAGGTTTCAATGTTTTTTTTTTTCAATATTTATTGATAGTTAAAAATCACACCTTTATGAAATAACAATCAGAATTGGCGATCTTGAAATTAAGTAATTTAAAAGAATACTACAAATATCAGTAATGACATAACAATTAAATTAGGACATTTTCTTTTAATATAATCCTGATGAGAAAAACATAATTTCAAAACACTATTACCAATCTTTACTTGTATTTCAAATATCATCAGACTGCTGTAACTTTTCAAATAACAACCAGTGTATCAAACACAGTAACACACATTTTTTAAAAATATTACGAGGATGTCAGTGAGTTAATTTAATACCCTTTACAAATCTAGTATTTTCAACTTAGATATTTATAAGAAAATCAATTTTACCATTAAAGAACTTTATTCAGAGTAATCAGGTTTATCAAAAGCCTTTTTAACATAAGTATTATCAATCATTATAAAATTTTACAAGCTTATAAGTATACAAAAAACGAGATATGTACTGTTTTTCAGATAATGTAAAGCATCAGAAAAATAAAATTGAGTTTAGCAGGGCTCACGATAAAACTCTTGATCTGTTCATTTACTGGTTCAAATAGGCAAATTTTTAATGGTCTCTCTTTTGCACATTGTAATAAGTGGGAAAAAATATTTTTTTTCTGGAATATTCGCAAGGCTGCCCGGGCACTCCCCCTGATTACGTGCATGCACCAGTATGAGTTAACAGATGCTTCGTTAAATCACTCTTTCGAGCGAAATGCTTATTGCATATGTCGCATACAAAAGGTTTCTCACCAGTGTGAATTAACAGATGTATGCGTAAATTGCTATTTCGAGAGAATTTCTTATTGCATACTTCACATACAGAAGATTTCTCACCAGTATGACTTAACAGGTGGCTGCTTAAATGGCTCTTTTGAGCGAATTTACTGTTGCATATCTCACACATAAACGATTTCTCACCAGTATGAATTAACAGATGCTTCCTTAAAAGATCCTTTCGAGAGAATTTCTTATTGCATATATCACACATAAACGGTTTCTCACCAGTATGAGTTAACAGATGGCTGCTTAAATGGCCCTTTTGAGAGAATTTCTTCTTGCATATATCACATACAAACGGTTTCTCACCAGTATGAGTTAACAGATATCTGCTTAAATTACCTTCTTGAGAGAATTTCTCGTTGCATGTCTCACATACAAAAGATTTCTCATGAGTATGAATTAACAGATGCCTCTTTAAAACATCCTTTCGAGAGAATTTCTTGTTGCATATATCACAGACAAACGGTTTCTCACCAGTATGAGTTAACAGATGGCTGGAAAAATTGCCCTTGTGAAAGAATTTTTTGTTGCATACCTCACACAAAAAAGACTGTTTTGGGAGAAATGCCTGCATAACTCACAAATAAAAGATTATCCTTGTTGTGAATTAGAAACTTTTTTTTCAAAAATGTTCTGGTGAATTTGTTTCACACATTGAAGATATTTTGAATAATGTGATGTGTTAGATTGACAGTTTTATGCATCTGCAACAAAATAAAATTAATTAATATCAGTTTTTACATTTCATTTAAAAAAGAAACAAAATAAAATAAATTTATCACGAGTATTTAAAATCAAGGTAGAAATTAAATTGTAATAAAATTTCTACCACAGTATTAAAAACTACAATAGACTCTTAATTATATGAAGTTAGCCGAATCAAAGGTGTTTCAGATGCCTTTTCTAACAGCATAAAGATTAAATTATAAATAAAAAAATAGCAACAATTTAAAAATAAATAAATTGTCATAAATAAAATATAAAATACATTTAATGAGAAAATTCTATAACTCAATATCATCTAAAGGAACGATGATATTAATTTACAGAATAACCAAGATTAGAAAGAAATTAAATAATTTTTGTGGTGATGGAATTTTAGTATGTAAATGTGTTTAGTAAGAAATTCCCCAGTATTCAGACTTTTTTTATCTAATGTTAATGCTTATTGCTAAACATTCTGTATGATTTAATATATTTTACACTGCAATTAAATAATGTAATCAGTGGCATAGCCAAGTGATGCTGTGGATGCCCTCAACTCCAACGGATATCTGGGTTTCTGAATCATGCATTCAACAATGCTCAAAAGTACAAAGACAAAATCACAAAGAACCCATGAAAAATTCCTTTTTAGAGAAGTGTTAAATGGTATTATCTTAAAGGACGCAATTTAAAATTGTATTTTTTGCCAAGGCTATGAATTTTTCCTCTTTTAGATAAATTTTCAACATAAACATGTTCCATTTTAACTGTGTCCTTTAAAACTATTACAATGCATTCTGCTGATTTTTATATGAAATTTCTGCTTCAATCAATAATTCGGAGTAAAAAATGAGTCAATGTGAATCATGATATTTATTAATTTCATTAGTTTTCCCTTTTTCTGTTATCTTCAGCTCTTTGCAAATAGCCGACTTAGCAGGGCGTGATTTCCCATCTCTGCATGAGCCCATAGCCAACAGAACGACAAAGAATCGAGAAAATTATACAAAAAGCACTACGCTATCTCAATGCTCCTTTCCCACGGAATTCTTCCAAATTCAAGGAAGATCTGTCGGCCATAGCCATAAGCATAGACAAACAATTGGTTCAATTTTGTATATAACTTTATACACTTTTTGATGCTAGAAAAAGTGAAAATGACACAAACATTGCGATTATAGCGCCCTCTTCAGGCGATTTTTTTCAAAAACTGGGAAGGTCTGCTGACCATAGTCAAACTCTTATACAAAAAATTGGTTAAATTCCATGCAAATTTCATATATTTTTAGGTGGTACAACATCAAAATTGGCACAAAAATCGCTGTTACAACGCCTCCTTCAGGCAGATTTATTTCAATTTCAAGAAGGACCAACTAGCCATACCCAATATCTTGCACAAAAAATTTGGTTCAATTCTATACATAACTTCGTACACTTTTACATGGTACAACATTAAAAATGGTACAAAAATCAGTATTGTTGAGGGACGGATTTTTTTAAAATTCAGGGAGGACCAATTAACCATATCCAGACACTTACACAAAAAATTTGGTTCAATTCTATGCATAAATTCAAACACTTGTATTCGGTAAAATATTGAAAATGGCACAAAAATCGCTATTGCAGCGCTCTTTTTTGATGGAATATTTCAAAAGGGATGGAAAACTTGCTTGCTACAACCAAAAACATTCACAAAAGATTTGGTTCAATTATATGCATATCTTCATACACTTTTTTATGTTAGAATGGCAACATACAGACACACGGACAAACAGACATTTTGTAAAAATGTGTTTTTTGGAATCTCTGACACTTAAAACGTGTAATTTCATCGGAAAAAATTTCAATTACAATACTTTCTTCTATTGAAGATAGAAAAAAGTACAAATATTGTTATATTCTATGTATATCTTCATACACTTTTTGATGGTGCAATGGCGGCATTTGGACAAAAATACATTTTGTAAAAACATGTGTTTTCTAATCTTTCACCCCTAAAATGTCTAAATCCATCAAAAAGCGGATTGTCGAAAAATATTTCGATTACTTACTTTTGATACTTTCTTATATTTAAGGGTGTTCTTAAATCAAAAAGAGCAAATTTGTGACATATGCTTTAATTTATTTTTGTTCGGAAATGCATGAAAATATCAGGTGTTGTTATTCAGGAACTGTCTAATTGCACTCAATCATCTGTTTAAAAAACACACACAATAGATCTTTCATAACAAGCCTTCAAAGTTGACGTTTTTGAGCACATTTCCCAACGAAAGCAGAAAAACCGGCCAAAAAGCAGGAGAAAAACGGATTATCACGTGATCGAAATAGCTTAGAACTGGATATATAATTTAATTATCATAAAATGGAAAACTGTTCGATTTAAAACCGCTTCCATAGTCAGGCTTTCCAATTTCATATCTTCCGTTAAAAAATGAATTTGTAAATGTGTCAAAACGTTCTGTGCTTGTTGCGCGGAGCAGTTGAGAACACCCATGAGCTAGAAGAACATAAAAGGTATATATTTATATGAATGAAGCAAAACTTGTAAAAAATCAATTTGTCTATACAGAATGCTGTATGGAAAAAATCTTCAGTCCCATCTAAAAGAATACCACATAATCACACGTTAACATAAAAACGTGTTTAAGACATGCAATTTCATTTTGACAGATTTTACTGAATATATAAAACATGAATGAAAATTCTGGATCCCTCCCAAAAAGTAATCCTGGCTACACTACAGAAAATAACAATATTTATTTCAATCATTTATTTTGCTTTTTTTAGCATGTTTAAATCTCCCTATAGTCGATTCTAGGTATGAAAATATGCATTTTTGTTAGGAATACAACTATAAATCATATAATAAGTATTTGTTTTAATAATGGGGGAGGTTAAGATAAAATTAAAAGAAAATAGTATTGCGGAGGAATCTTATTCTTCTTTTATAAACTGTTTCCCAGTTAAAACCCTTGAGAGAGTTATTTTACACGTGACACAAACAAAAAAACTGGATATTACACTTTTGAAACTTATTAAATATATACTTATATTTCAAGATTTTTAAAAATTAATAATAAATTATACCATAATTTCGTAGTGAAAGTAATAAAATAGTTCATTGCACGTGATTACATTTACAGCTTTACTTACATTAAATCAAATTTACTATTAATTGCATTTGTATTGTCTTTTTAAAATATAAATTAGTGGAAATACATTTTTAATTCTAATATAACATTATACAAAAAGAAAGCTACATACAACTATTTTATCTTTTAGTATATGACATACTTAAATGTCCCAATTTTTTATTCATATACTTTTGCATGAGATTAAACTATTATACTATTAGAGCAGTGTAACTATGGAAGAATCCCATAACCTGTTGTGCTTATTTTTGCCGATAAATGTTTCAATATGGTTTTTGCCTTCTTCAGCATTTGATTGATTATTTTATTACTTGATGCTCCTAGTTGGTAAATAATAACTTTGCATACATATTTTTATAATAATTATTTTTCGTAATAATAATTCTAATTTATAATTTTCTGGCCTTTTTTTCAGAGATATTTTTTGTAGATGTAATATCTAACTATTTGTAATATAATTTTATGTTTTAATTTTGCATGCATAATAAATATATAAAATATGAAATACATAAAATATAAAATATGTTAAAGTATACAGTATATTTATACACATGTATCTATTTAATATACATTTACATACTAAGTTATACCAGCAAATGAAGAGAAATAAATAGAAAAACAGTCAGATGAAGTCCTTTGTTGTTACCTGTAATATTTTTTTTAATGGAACTATTAAAAGATCTTTTCTGTGCCTGTCAGTCATTGACATTTTACTTATAAACTAGGGAATTAGGAAAGTTGAAACTGGCTGAAGTAATAAAGGCTATTGACCTACTATTTAGAAAATAGGATTCGGTGAGGGAAAGTAGGCCATAAAACTAAACTTTTTTTAGAGAATGCCTAAAAATCAGACTAATAAATTTATTTTAAAGAAACTTTTGATGCATTTTATATAACACTTTATTCCTACAGATCAAGCATAAAGCAAAACCATTCAATTTTGTTAGATTGTTTTTACACAGTAATACATTTAAAAGACCATGTTTTGATAGCCCCACTTTACTCAATGATGGTTAAAGTGGGGAGACATCTAAAATTAGTGCATATTAAAATACTGTTTTAGAAATAAATACATACTGAAATAAATGTATCTTAATTATATTTAAAAATACAATCATGGAAGAAAAAATAAACACCTGTTATTAACTCTTGAACAAATTATCACAGAAGAAAATTATTGCAAAAAAAAAAGTCTACTTTTAAATGATGTATATAAAATTTTCAATACTACTTGGTTATTTTGTTGACCAAAATACTGTCACCAAATTAAAATATATAATGCCAATAATGGATGATCATAAATTTCTTATTTAATGATATTAAATACGATACACATGTTTAAAAGTCATTAAATGATTTTTATTTTGACTTTGTATTTTTATTAGAATTTTACTATTTTTTTGGTCTAATGTTATTTAAAATAAAAATTATGTCAATATGTATAGTTTGGCAATTTGTACAGCTTGGTGAAATTGGTCGACGGGATAATCAATACACTAGTAACCAATATCAAAATAATACCAAATTTTCTTACAGGGGGGGGCATCTACCTGTTAAAATTAACCCAAACTTCATTTTTTTTCAATGGCAATACAAAATTTTATCAAGATACAGTCAAAGATCTATAATCCGCACACCTATAATCCACTATTTTCTATAATTCACTTTATTTTACGAATGTAAACAGTGAAATAAACAGTTAAAAAATTTACAAATTAGTGATCCAAAAACGTTTTTTTTTTAGAAATTTTTTTAAAAAATGAGAAAACAATGAGGAAACAGTGAATTATGGGTGTGCGGATTATAGATCTTTGACTGTATTTCAAATCTATGATTCAAACTAGAACTAGACACCAAATGTCAATAAGTCATTTGAACTACAAATATTCAAAATTTAGGGTTTCTAATGTTGAATGATATATTTATATATTTATTAATATCTCGTGAAATTATACTTCTAAATTGCTATTTTTTTTTTTACATACAACTAATACTCAAACATTAAAACATAAATATGTTGCACTTGCATTTTTTATAATTTTATAAATTTTGAAATTAATATTAAAAAAAATATGAATTGTAATCTACAATATTTTTTAAGGATTTAGATTTATTAAGACCTATTGAACTACCTATGGACCTATGGAAATCCAAAATTTTAAATTTTCTTCAGAGTAGTTTTCAAATTTTGCTTAAAAAACAGCAAAATGGTGTTTTAAGAGGTTACTTTCAAAAGTTACTTTCCCTTTCGAAAAAAAATACCTGTAATGGAAATTGAAAAAGTAATCAAGGAGTAATCTTAAGAAAAATTTCAGACTATCCAAAAAAAAAAAAAAAAAAAAAAAAAAAGATTAAAAAATGTCCAAATTTAAAAGAGTTATTAGAAAAATACCTCAACATAGGAATAACATTAGCTTGTGAGTGTTTCCCCAGTCAGGGTCAGAGGTTTTAAGGGGTTCTCTATGATAGAAGTGACTAAATATGTTGAAAATTCTTTCCTAAACTTTCCTTTAATTTAGCAGTCTTCAATGGTGAAAAATGTGCTTTAATCAAGAAGAGGGCTCTCTGAATCAATAATCGAGTACTTAACTTCAGTTTGGATACAGCTTCTAAAATATGCTAGTTATAAAATATTAATTTCTCAGAAAGATATACAAAAATTTGTTTTTTAAACTAATAGAAAGGCGTAAAGTTCATTTATGCTGTGAGAACTGGGTATTGCAATAGAAAAAAAAGTTAGGATTTGTTTAATTTCTAGATGGCCCCCTGAGCAAATTTATATATATCAATTAAAAGTAGATTTTATTTTCAATCGTTCAGTGTGAGTAACTTTCCTCAATGATAGTTTGTTGAGGAGTATGTAGGGGATGTTTACTTTGTTTTCCATGACTCTAAAAATGCACAAAAATATTTTTTTTAATATGTTATTTAAATTAAAGAAATAATGTCCAACTTTTTTGACAGTACTTAACTTCCATTCATGAACCATGCTTTATTTCTTTAAAATAGACTTTTATCTTATATACTTTCATAATTACAATGCATTTTGGATGTTCTGACTTTTTTTTCTAGTTCTATTTCCTTTGTGTTTTTTATATTTGTTATTGACAATAATAAAACTTTTTTAAAAGTCATTCTTCTCTTTCTTAGCTACATTTAGAAAATATAAAGTAAAATATATTGTTTCACGATGTTAAAATAACGCTTCTTAGTGTTATATGCACATATATATTTTTTATTATTTAATTATAAATATATATAGCATAAGACATCTACTAAAGTTATAACAGAAATAAAAAGTGTGCCTATCATACAATACTTAGACTAAGTCTAACCATACCCTAAATTATCCTCACCGCAGAAAACAAATTATAATAAATATAATTCCAAATTTATTTTTATGCAGAACCGTTGACTAGATGTTCCCGTACAAATCTGAACTAAAATTAATAGTTTTCACCAGTTAATAATTATTAACAGTTTAGAATATTTTTATTACAAAATACAGAATATTTGGAAACACATCTTACCATTAATTTATTTTAGTGAAGACGTAGGTCATTAAATTCTAAAAACGCTCTTCCGTTATATCGCTATAGGTCATTCATTATAATTCATAAATTAGTCGACTATTACCGAGAGAACTATCATGTCATGGAAGTTCACATAAAAGCAAAGAGACGCCAACGCCTTGAATGAGTCACCGTGCTGACTTAGAATGAAGAATGATTCAAATCAATAAATTTGCTGCAACAAAAAGTTCAACAGACGGCGTTGCTATAAATGAATCATTACCATTAATAAATAAATAAAAGTGATTAATCTACGATTAAAATATATATAAAAAAATCTATCAATTAATAGAGAGAAAAAGGAAAATAAAGTTTAACAATGAATCAAACTTAAAGTACATGGTTCATTCAATAGAAAATCTTTGAATCATTCATTGTTCTTTCAATATTTTGGCATCTTGTTAATTCCTCAGATTACAGTATTAGATGGTCTTTAAAAACAGAAATTTATTAATCCAACCTTCTTTAGTTAAATAAATTATTGGTAAGGTTCGGTTATTAAGATTAATGTCTCACAATTTGATCATTTAAGCAAGATATTTTATATCTTGCTGCTTTCGTATTTGACGATTTTTTATATCATTTGAAACATTATTAATATGCTTTTCCTAGCAGGTAATTTTATTTGTTTATTTATTTTAAATATTTTAATGTTTATTGTTCATATTTTAGGCTGGAAGTAGCAAATTGCTTTGAATTTTTCTTAAATATTTTAATTTTAAAACTTTGTATTGCCATGATAAGAAAAATTTTGCTCAATTCACCTCAATTGAAAGTAAATATTTTTTTTTGTAATTGTTCTCATACCTATATACCTATTGATATGCTATTTTATGTACCTATGTAAATTTTTTCAAAATTTACTTACATATTAGAAAGCCTTATAAATTTTATCAAAATTTACCTAAAATATTTAAAAAATAACTTAAATGCAACTACTTTAAATTGCTGGAAATTTTTAAATTCCAATTTACTCATAATGTTCAATGGGTTTGAAATAAATACTGTGGCTGTACTGATAAAAAAACTGATTGCTTTTGTCATAGCCAGGTGCATATCTTGAAATAGCATCTTATATCTATATGGTACTACTTTGTTATCCTGTCAACCAACTTTGCCAAACTAATAGCCAAATTACACAAATTGGCATAATTTTTATATTAAGTAACGAAAAATTAAATAATTAGTTGAATATTAATAAAAATACAAATAAAGTCAAGGAACGATAATCCGCGCACCCATAATCCACAATTTTCTATAATTCGCGTTACTTTACGAATATAAACAATGAAATAAACAATTGAGAAAATTTACAAATTTGGATTAAAAAATGATTTTTTAAAACTGACTATTGAATTAACATGTTGTCTCGGAGTAATAAAATGTGGTATAATCCATAACATTCTATAATCCATAATATTCTATAATCTGCACAACCTTTGGCCACAGCTTGTGTGGTTTATAGAACTTTGATTGTAAAAAGTCAAAATAAAATTCAGTTAATGGCATTCTAAATATGTGTATCATAATTTAATATTATTGAATGTGACATTCACTATCTTCCATTATTGGCATTTAATCTTATAGACTTGCAATGGTTTTTTGGTCGACGGGATAACCAAGTAGTACGATATATATATTGAGGGGGGGGGCAGTGCTAATTAGAAACAGTGGAAAATATATCCAATACTGTAGTCCTTAAATAACCAAAGCAACAGCTCCTTTTGCAGCTCAAAGCTGTACATCATAGAGTAATAACGACAACATAATCTTCTGAGATGTGAGAAACATTTGTGATATCATAGCCTGAAATGAAAAGGGGGCATAAGATCAATACAGTCAAAGTTCCATAATCCGCACAAGCTGGGACCAAAGGATGTGCGGATTATGGAATATTGTGGATAATAGAGTATTATGGATTATGCGCCATTTACTATTCCTAGAGAGCATCTTAATTTTGAATCAATATAATATGAAAATATAAATAAGAAATCTAATAATTAATTTAATACCCTATCTCAAAAAATGCTTTTTTGAAGTTATTTTATTATAAAAATTGATTGCATTTAAATAAAAATAATACAGTTTGTTTCTTACTGTTAATATAATAAAAGAGTTATATAAAAAAAAAATAGATGTTTTATTATGATTTTTTTTCAATTATTTTAATATTTGCTTGAAAAATTGTTTTTCAATAAAAAATTTTTACATTTTCTTAACTGTTTATTTCACTGTTTACATTTGTAAAGCTGACGCGAATTATAGAAAATTGTGGATTATGGGGTGCGCGTATTATCGATCTTCAACTGTATCTGTAGTCTCTTCTTCTGTTTGTATAAAAATATTCTGTGGAGCAGGCTATAAAAATCATATGCAAAAAAATTTGTTTCCATTTTTTCTGAAAGATTTTGTATTTTTAATCTGTCATTCGTGATGTATTGTAAGCAAAATTGAATAAGTTATACAAATGAATTTAAGTGAGAAAAATGAAAATTTAATGCAATTTTTTTTCTTTATTTTTAAATTACTCTGTAACATGTTTTTTTTTAAAGATTTCTAATAATTTGCATATTTAGAAAAACAAATTCCATTTCTGTTTATAAATTTATCTTTGTTTTTTGCATTTGATGAAGTCAAAATATATTACTTTTATCAAGCAGTTTACTGATGGCTAGTGCCATATATTGACCAGATTTCAAATTTTAAATGCAGATTTATCATATGCCACTGCATGTAATAGACTTAAAAATACAGTACAGTAGACTCCGTCAAATCCGCACAGCTTGGGATCAGAGGTTTCGCAGATTTTAGAATTTTGTGGATTTTGGAGTCATTGCTTTGTTTACATTTTTTTAAACAGCAATTTGAATGTAAGTAAAAATGCAATTGAAACTATAATGAATATTTACAATATAATAAAATATTAAAATAAGTAATAAACAAAAATAATTGAAATTTAGATAATATTTATAAATACAATAGACTCCCTCAAATCCGCACTCCTAAAATCCGCACATATTTTACAGATGTAAACAATGAAACAGTCAGTTCAGATGTAGGTGCAAAATTTGACTTTTTTAGTTTTATATCAATTCCATGCATTTATTAATTTGAAAATTTTGTTAAGGTTATTGAATTGATGTTTTTTCATGAAGAAAGAATAATTTATTTCTGAAAAAATAAAGATATTGCTGATATCATTGGTAATCACAATCTTACCACATATACTTATATATTATAATCAAGCTTTTTTAGTTATTAAGTCTGGCTAAACCTGAAATAAAGCTTCATTATTTTATGATCCTGATGTGAATTAGTAATGTACTTTTATGAGGCAAGTTTCATTGAATAATTTAGGAAAAACACATTTCATATTTATAATGAATACTTAATTGTACATTAATGATTATTAACTTGACCTTTGCTTTTAGTATTTTACTCATTTTAAAAATTATCTAAATTTTTATTATTTTAGTTTATTACTTATTTTAATATTTTAGTATGTTGTAAGCATTCATTATACTTTTGATTGCATTATTAATTACATTCAAATTACTGTTTAAAAATTGTAAACAAAGCAATGACCAGAAATCTGCAAAACCTCTGGTCCCAAGCTGTGCGGATTTGAGGGAGTCTACTGTATTAAAATGTAAAAGCAAAGGTCAATTTAATAATGTACGATTAAATATTCATTATAAAGATGAAATATATTTTTCCTAAATAATTCATTGATATTGCCTCGTAAAAGTACATTATTAATTCACATCAGAACCATAAAATAAGAAAGTTTTATTTCAGGTTTAACTAGATTTAGTAATCAAAAAAGCTTGTTTAATGCATAAATACATTTGGAAAGAAGATTGTGATTACCAGTAATATCATCAATATCTTGAATTTTTTCAGAAATAAATTTGTTCTTCATCATTAAAAATTATGAATTCAGTAATATTAACAAAAATTACAATTTTAAATACATATGAAATCGATATAAAACTAAAAAAGTCAAATTTTCTCTCTATATCTGAACTGAGTGTTTGTTTACATCCGTAAAATATGTGCAGATTATAGGGTTGCTGATTTAAGGGAGTCTACTGTAGTAATATTTTAATAAACTTTATTAGAATTATTTTTGCTTGCATTAATAGAACATATCTTTAATAATTTATATTCAAGTATAATTTTTGTTTTTAAGATGCATTTTTAAAAATTGAGTAAAACAGAGCCCGAGTTGCAAAGAATGTTTTTAATTCAGCTATCTTCTATTTGAGACGGCTGAATGAAACCTAAAAATTTAGATAACTTCATAACTAAATCGTACAAATATTTCCATTTGCATTCTCTAAATTAAATTTTAAACAATAATAATAATTTTAATTTAAATTATTTTTTAAGGAATGCAAGCACTTTTTAATTCAGATGCATCACACTGGAATAAAATAATGTCATGTGTAAGGATATTTGTGATTAATCATCAAATAAGCAAACACATTTCTCTCACCTAAATTTAAAAATCTATTTAAAAATATTCTCTAAATGAGCCTAATGCTTACTGAATCCAAACTAACAAGCAACACAGTTTTTTTAAGAATGTAAAGTCACAGTTATTTTGTTTATGATTTCTAGAATCATCTGTGTTAAGCTGTACAGTTTATGCATTCCATTTTATGACAGACATTGTTTATCAATAGATTATTACATTTTCTTTCTTTTATTTTTTTGTTATCATTGAATTATTGTTGATTCATTTAATAAAATTATGGTACTTATTCACTATAGGTATCTTGAAATTTTTTTTAATGGGTTGGCGCAATTCAGCTTCAATCAGAAAGTGAGATTTGATGCTGAATGATATAAACAGCCAGGTAAATAAGTTTAATGAACTATAAATACTTGTTTTTATATGCATTTATACATAAATATCTATCTTATTTTCTTTTTTCTTTTTAAATGTACAGTAGACACTTTTAAGAGACTACACAAGTCACTGAAAAAAGACCTGGTGGATAATGTTAAGTCTATGGATGGGCTATTTTTAAATATCTTGCTGAAATTTTAATATTTTTGAATGGCTAGTTTTTAATTTTTCAATTTTAGTTATATTTTTTTACATTAAGATAGTTTTGAATTTCAGAACCGGTTCTGAAAATTAAAGTAATATTTTTTAAATCTGAAACCAAAATCAAAAACCAAAAATTAGCCATTCTCAGCTATTTTGTGCAATCCTACTCAATAGGTAGCGCTGCTATGCTTCATTTTTCATGATTTCTGCAATAGCTCTGTCTCAAGAAGTAATCTACAAATTTTCCTCTAACTTCAGATTGAATTAGATGTTGACACAAGATTTTGCACATTAGATTTTGTTGTTAATTGGCCTAATAGATGGCAGTGCTATGCTACATTTGCATGATTTTTATATTTATTTTGTAATCTCTAGACCTAATGTATGGAATTTCATATCTTTAGAATCCTCATGATGAATATAGATTGTCATTTAATTTTGACATTTTGTTAGTGAAATTTAAACTAATAACATGCATTGATTTCCTCGTCGTTTGAATGTTTTAAACTTTTATTTACAAAAATGAAACCTGTTATTAAAAAATAAATTTTATAATTTATTAACCATTGAATAATGGTTGCTGTTTTCAGTCAAGAATAGACCTTGTGGTGTTTGCATTTTATTTCTTTTTACCATTTTGAATGTCCATGATCCTTTAGCTTCCCTACTAGTGGCAGCTAGGTTCAAAGATCCTGACCATAGCTGAGTCTGTAGTGAAAGTGAGATGAGGGGGGGGGGACCAAAAATTGAAACCGGACAAATTTAAAAGAAAACTTGATTAAATGAAAGGTGGGCTCTGGGCTCTAAAGCCACCAAATGACTGCAGCTGCACCAAGCTTATTATTATCAAACCATTAACTGACCATTGTCATTGGATAAACTCAAATCTGAATCTGGTAAACTTAAATCAGTTAAACTTTTGTCATCTGATCCTAAATTCATCAGATGTTTTTTAAGGTTCTTACAAATTTTTGGTTTTTGTCCTTGAAAGCCCTTAAAAGTCCTTGATTTTTATTTAAAGAAATGTGCACAAACCTTAAGCCTATTACCTTTTTTTGTATATTGTCTGTTTATAAGAAAATACAAAATCATTTTTAAAACCAATAATTTATTATACAGTTATTTAATTCAAAAATAGGGAATGTTCCACTGTTTGGAATTTATATTCTTTTGCTATATTGTTCATATAATCCACTGATAGAGAAACGATTGACTAAGTAAGTTAGAAATTATGTTTGTTGTGTTTATTGCAAAAAGAATGTTGTCTACCTGTCTTTATTGATAAGAAGTTCTAGAAAACTATTACTGTTGAATGAATTATGTAATTAAAGTCTACTGTGAAATACTTTTAAAAAGTAATTACAGTAGACAACCTTAAATCCGCACTCCTAAAATCCGCAACTCTCTAAAATCTGCACATATTTTACGCATGTAAACAATGAAACATTCAATTCAGATGTAGGTGCGAAAATTGATTTTTTCAGTTTTATATCAATTCCATACATTTTTTAATTTATAATTTTTGTTAAGGTTATTGAATTCAAGTTTTTTCATGAAGAAAGAATAATTTATTTCTGAAAAAATAAAGATATTGCTAATATCATTGGTAGTCATAATCTTACCAAATATATTTATGTATTAATCAAGCTTTTTTAGTTATTAAATCTGGCTAAACCTGAAATAAAGTTTCATTATTTTATGATCCTGATGTGATGTGAATTATTAATGTACCTTTATGATTATGAGGCAAGTTTCATTGAATAATTTAGAAAAAAACACATTTCCTCTTTTATAATGAATTTTAATTGTACATTATTTATTATTAACTTGACCTTTCCTTTTAGTATTTTAATCATTTTAAAAAATACCTACATTTTTATTATTTTAGTTTATTACTTTTTTTAATATTTTAGTATATTGCATGCATTCATCATACTTTTGATTTCATTATTAATTACATTCAAATTATTTTTAAAAAAATGTAAACAAAACAATGACCAGAAATCTGCAAAATTCTAAAATCCACAAAACCTCTAGTCCCAAGCTGTGCGGATTTGAGGGAGTCTACTGTATCTCAAAATACATTGCATAAACTGTAAAAAACTGACGAATTTACTTAGAAGGCAACAAAAATAAAATAGATATTGCAAGGTAAAAATATAAGTTTCTTTGAAATTGTTTAGTACTTTCAGCCTGCATTTCCTGCACTCAACATCAGTGGTATTTTTGTAAATAATCTGATTCTCTTAATTAATCTTAATTATTTTTTTATAAATCTCTGGCGATGGCTGTGGGAAATGCAGGCCAAAAGTGCGAAGAAATTTTAAATCAAACTGATATATTTAACTTGTATTATTTGTTTTATTATTTTTTTACCTTTTAAATAAAATGGTGAAGCTTTTAAAATTCATATTGTGATTGAATGAAGGTGAAATATTGCATTTCATCCTATGATTTCATGTAGTAATTATTTGTGTTTGATTTTTATGGAGATAAAATTAATTAGTATTATATAAAGTTATTTAGTATACTTATAACATTAGTTTTTCATTGATATCTTCTTTGAAATATAAAGTATGTAAATAAGATATGTATAATCCTATGTGTATAATATCACTGCAGATGTATAAAACAGAAATGAAAAAAAGTGTTTAAAATAATTAGACATTGATAACAACAGCATTACGGTGGACGGATAGGATCCAGAAATCGGAATGTGTGATATTATTACGAAGAGATGAAATCCCAAATTCCCATAAAAATTCACTTAGTGATAACATTATATCTTGCTCACCTGCAAGAAAAGCGTGCACATCTCACGAAAACTCATTTTGTATTTTATTCCACGTATTTTATTCCACAGGTCAGTCATAGGTTCATCTTACTACACAAACGGTTTCAAAAGTGTAGCTAAGTGGAAAATAGCTTTATTATGTTATATGATCATTTCTGACTACAAAAGATGCTTGGATAAAAGTTGTATAAAGAGATAAAATTATCCAATCCTCCAAAGTTCATCCATTGTCTTCATATTTAAAGTTTTTATGTTTTAATGCACATTTTTAGTCCTGCATGCAGAACTAAGTGCTATAATTACAGTAAAATCATGCCCATTTTCTTTTGCTTCTAGTTTGAAATTTACTTTTGTAAACTTTTCTTTCATGAGAGCTATATGTACAGCCCCAATACATCTACATAAAAAATAAATTCCCTCTCAAATGGCATTTTCATAACCATAGCAACAACTGAAAGGAGCTGTTGGGCAATAGTATTCAGTGGCAAAGAGAGGGTCTGTTCCTTAAAATTTTCATTAATTGTACGGTTTTCAAACAGTGACATTGTCCATCATCATCTTGGCCCATGAGTCGTTATATGCGATTGAATGAAGATGTTGTATGCTTTTGCTGTTCATTTTTATCAGATGTATCATGTTACCGGCATCAGTCATGAAGTGGATAAAATCTGATCTCCCTCCCTTTAGTAATTGACCTGAACTGTATTTACCTGATCACAGATGATGTTACTGTAAAAGCTAAAATTATTATATTTGAAACATAATCTGCTGCGTTAGGCAAGACAAGATGTTTAATATAAAGGCAATTGAGGTGGCTTCCATATCAGTGTATGTTAAAAATATTATTTTTGGAAATTTTACATCTTAACAGAGGTCTCAATAATTAAACACACTTTTTGTCTCATTTTCGACTATGACCTTATTTAAGATACATTGCATGCATAATCTGTGTATGAAAACAAAACAATAAGTGTTATCCAGCGTATACTCCATTCCGAGATTTTAAACTAAGATCTAAAAATTAAAATCAGAAAAATAAAAATGGATAGTTCTGTTTATCTTTAAAACCATCTTAATGAGTTAATGTTCTTAAAAACAAAATGCCAAAAATTATTTTCATGTTACATGACCAAATTTATATTCAAACTGAAAAAGATCAAGAATTCACGGAAATTTCATAAAAACATTTAAAATAAACTCAGATGTGTCATCTCTTATCCAATAATAAGCTGAAACAACGTTACTAGAAATGTAATGCATACAATCAAAGTACTGACCCCTATTTCTGGTATAGAAATGATATAGTTTTGTTACAGATTTCTTGACTTCTTAAACAAATCTTTCAAAATTCCCAAATAATTCTCTAAACCGATAGACTTGTTTTGAAAGAATCTTGCTGTTGCCAAAGTCAGTAAACTAAATTCTATAAAAAAATTTTTGATGATGCAGTTTAGAATTTATTATATATTTAAATCCCTCATACGTTTTATATCAGGTCTAGGAATTAATTCGTGCGGTTTTACAAAAGATAGCGTAACTAGCTTATTGTCCTATAGTTTCGTTTGTCCAAATATGCATTTAAAACTACTGTTATTGCGCATCCAGTTTAGTATATGCCATTTGGTTTAAGAGTAAACAACAAAAATTTTTATCTAACTAAAAATGTCAAATTTTGTGCCTTACAAAGTGTTTTTTCGGGAAGTTCTTCTTCATTACTTTAACATGAAGAAAAGTGCTACCGAAAATCATCGTATTTTGGTGAAAGTTTATGGTAACCACGCTCTAGCTGAACGAACGTGTCAGAAGTGGTTTGCACGGTTTAAAAGTAGTGATTACGGCTTGGAAGACCGAGAACGACCTGGACAGCCAAAACAGTTTGAAGATGAAGAATTTACAGCAATGCTCGATCAGGATTCGTGTCAAACGAAGGAAAAACTTGCAAAATCATTAGAGGTTGATAAAACAACAGTTTCCAAACGCCTCAAAGCAATGGAAATGATTCAAAAGATGTCACATTGGGATCCATGTGAATTGAAAGAGAGAGACATCGAAAGAAGAGAAGCGGTTTGCGAAATGCTGCTTCAAAGACAGAAAAATAAAGGATTTTTGCATCGGATTGTTACTGGTGATGAGAAACGGATTTATTACGAGAATCCTAAACGAAAAAAAGCATGAGTAATGCCAGGTGAACCAGGTCCATCACAACCGAAACGAAATATTCGCTGTGCAAAGGTTATGCTTTGTATATGGTGGGATATGAAAAGTGTGGTGTACTATGAACTTCTGAAACCTGGTGAAACTATTAATGGAGAACGTTGGCGACTTCAGTTGGTGCATTTGAAACAAGCTCTGGCCAGAAAACGAACAAAATGGGATAATAGACATAATAAACTTATTTTCCAACACGATAACGCCCGACCACATGTCGCAAAAGCGATCAAAACAAATTTGGAGAATGTCGGATGGGAAGTGTTAGCCCACCCGCTTTATTTACCAGACATTGTCCCTTCAGACTACTACTTGTTTGATTGTATGAATAACGATTTGATTGGACAGCGGTTCACTTCTTCAGAAAATATAGAAAAATGGATCTTTGATTGGATCGTTTCGAAAAGTAAGGACTTCTTTCGACACGGAATTCATAAATTGCCTGAAAAATGGGAAAAAATAGTGGTTAACGATGGACAATATTTTTTAAAAAGTATTTATGCATTATGGTTTTGAAATAAAGCTTTAATTTTTTATTAAAAACTGCACGAATTAATTCCTAGACCAAATACCTAACTAAAAATACAACACCCTGCAAGCCTAATACAGGATGCAACACTTTCAGTAAGTTTAAAAAGTATGAGGTTGTACATATATAATGATATTAACGTATTTGGATGTTTCTTGAGCTTTATAATGCTAACAACATTTTGGCAATTTTCAAATTCCTCTCTTTATTACGTGTTATCATTATCATTCCTTGAATTTCTCCTTAATCAAGTGATATCGATAACAGTATCTATTTTTAGAATTTCGTTCATCAAACAAAATCCTAATCGTGTCTGCCCATCACAGAGTCCGTACACAAAAACTGTAAAAATCATAAACTTCAAATTTTTTGTACTTGCAGCTGAAAACTTCGTGTCGTACGACAAATCATAAAATTTTGAAAAAGTCTACGATTTTAAGTAAATTAATTTTTTCAGTATCATTCGTTCATATTGGCGATTTAAATTTTAAAAGGGAAACTAAATTTCGACATTTGTCATAGACATCATAACTCGGAGCTAAAGCGTTTCGCTAGCAAACAGAAGGTTCTTAATTCGAGCCTCGGTGCTGGAAAGTGAACTTTTCATGTTGGGAACTAAAACGGCCTATAGAGGCGCTGCTCGCAGCCTTCGATACAAGATAACTGTCCCTTTAATTGCCCTTTAACTAATGTTAAAGTCCCATTGAAACAATTCTTTATTATAAATGTATTTAAAAGTTTTAGATATTCAAATTCGTATAGCATTTACTTCGTCATATAAGACAGAAAACAAATGTCGCAGGAAACCTGAAATTGTGCAAAAGAATAATTATTCTGAGCAAATTTAAAACGAATGTAATGCAATGAGCTTACACGAAGTAATCCTGAATGGAGAAGTTACATCTTTTCTCCGCCAGATGGCGTATTCGAGTGCTTGAATCGCCAATTGAGAAGTATTTAATTAAAAGGAATTCCGTACTTTTTTCCATTTTTTTTGGGGGGGGGGAAGGGATTAAGTGTTTATATTATTAGGAGTTCGCTCATCTGAAATTCTCAGAATTTTTTGGAATTCAATTCATTCTGTCTTAAAAACTATTACTATTTATTTATGATTCATCATTTTAAATTTCGCTTAAGCATTTTTTTTTTGTTTTTAGAAATTTAAAATTTTATACATATCTGCTATATTTTTCAGATTTAAAAAAATTGAAATCTTGGATTTTATTTAAGCAATTTGATTAAAATAAATAACTCCCTTTTAAAATTAACTTTATTGGTGCTACCACCTATCTTAGAATTTAATAATTATAAATTAACAATTTGGATTTGTTAATTAAAGAATAAAATGTTTTGAAAGAAATATTAAACGAAACCCTCTATGCGATCTTTGATCACACTTATCCACTTGTTTATTTTTATTTTTTATACATTTCAATGATATGCAAATAAGGTTTACCATTTATTATTTGCATACCTTACCGATTTAAACGAAGAGAAAAATTAATAAAATATTACTTATCTGAAGTTACGTTAAATCAAATAATATTAAGAAATATTTACTATTTAAAGCCATTTATTTATAGCTTTTTTTACATAATAGAATCAACAGTAATAAATTTCTTGCATATGCCCCTTGCAAGGGGGTAAACAATACTTTATTGGCTAAAAATGTGGACAATATTATTCCCCATTTTTTTATGATGTGATAATTTAATTTATGATTTTTTACTGTTAAAAGAAATTAAAATTTTCAAATCTGATATTTAGTTGACAGTTAAAATTTAGCGACTTTTTTCTGTGTTGTTAATTATTTTTGCTTCTGTTTTTAGATTAAAACTAGATAAAACGTTTTTGCTGAAGTTCAGTTGGTCATTTCTGAGAAGGAAAAGTGCAACAATTTCATCATACTGATGCCTTAAACAAGTTTCTGTTATCATACGAAATTCAGTTTATTTGCTTATAAAAATGTCATCGACTATAAAAGAAAAATCCTCCACCAGTGAACAGCACTTTGTTCCACAACATGGGGATAAAGAAAAGCCTTCCTCCACTGATACAGGAGAAAAAGTTTTTCTTTGTGAAATATGTTTAAAAGTATTTTCTCTGAATTGTAATCTGAGAAAACATATAAGAAAAATTCATGCGGGTGAAAAACCTTTTATTTGTGAACTATGTTCCAAAACATTTTCTGAGAATAGTGATCTAAGAAGACATCTCTTGACTCATACAGGTGAAAAACCCTTTGTTTGTGAAGTATGTTCCGCAGCATTTTCTAAGAAGAGTAATTTAAGAAGACACCTAAAAAACATTCACACAGGGAATAAAAGCTTTGTTTGTGAAAAATGTTCAAAAGTCTTTTCTGATAAGAATGACTTAAGGACCCATCTTTCGACTCATGCTAGGGAGAAACCGTATGTTTGTGAAACGTGTTCGAAAGAATTTTCTCGGAAGAGTTATCTAAAAAGACATGTCTTGACTCACACTGGAGAGAAACCATTTGTTTGTGAAATATGTTTCAAAAAATTTTCTCTGCATAATAATCTAAAAAGACATCTGAGAAAGTTTCATGCTGGTGAAGAACCTCTTATTTGTGAAACATGTTCCAAACCATTTTCTGATAAGAGTGCTCTAATAAACCATTCATTGATTCATGCTGGTAAAAAACCCTTTGTTTGTGAAATATGTTCGAAAACATTTTCTTGTAACAGTAATCTAAGAAAACATCTAAGAAAAATTCATACTGGTGACGAACATTTTTTTTGTGAAATATGTTCCAAAGCTTTTAATGATAACTACTTTCAGAAACCATCTCTTGACACATGCAGGTAAAAAACCTTTTATTTGTAAAATATGTTTTAAAGGATTTTCTGATAAGAGTGATTTAAGAAGACATCTCTCAATGCATACTGGGGAGAAACCTTTTGTTTGTGAAATATGTTTTAAAGGATTTTCTCAGAATAACAATCTAAAAAGCCATCTTTTGACTCATACTGGAGAGAAACCCTTTATTTGTCAAATATGTTCCAAAGGGTTTTCTCAGAATGGTAATCTAAGAAGCCATCTCTTGACTCATACTGGAGAGAAACCCTTTGTTTGTGAAATATGTTCCAAAGGATTTACTCAGAGTAGTTATCTAAGAACACATCTGCAAAACGTTCATGCAGAAGGAAAAGCTTTTACTTGTGAAGTATGTTCCAAAACTTTTACTACGAATAGTTGTCTAAAAACACATCTTCTCACTCATTCAGCTGAGAAACCTTTAAAAAAATTAAAAATCTATCGCAATTTATCACACATAAAAAGATCCAAAATTGTAGACGTTTCGAGTTAATTAACCTCCACTGTGTTCAATAACATCAAAATGACCGGGAAAATACATCATACTTACAGTTAAAAATAAGTAACAGCTTAACAGTTTAAAGAAAGCTATTAAAATAAGACTCTGGATTTATGTGGAAACCCACAGAATTCGTTCGACTTTTCTTACTAGAAAAATTCTGCTCTGAACATTATTGCAATTGGATCTGATGATTGAAATACATGTGAAATTAATTTAAAATGAAGATTCATAGCTAAACAACTAAAGTTTTATTTTAATTGATACATGAATTCTTTTAAAAATGTGTTATTAATATTGTACTTTTTTCTTATAAAAAACTCTGAGTAGATCGATTGTTTGCAATGCGCGATCTTCTTTTTAAAAAGAAAATTTATATTATTTTAGATTCAAAATATATTGAAATTATAAAATAAAATGTTTGTTTATCAAGTAAAAGAATCTGTGCAACTTTTTTCTATTTGTTTGTATACAAAACAATGGAGTTATTACGAGCTGCTTGTTTATTATTATTCCAAAAAATATTTTTCTCACTGGATAGCTGGGTTTAATCTCAACATACATCATTTTTTTACTTAAATTTATAAATATTTTTTATAAGGATACTTTTACTTTCTAATCTAGTTCTGAATGTGAAATTATACTCCTAAATTCAACCTTCAAACAAAATCGAAAAATAAAAAAACGGTCAAATGCGAATATTTATCACTATATTAAGGATTAAGGATTTATATTATATTAAGCAATTATATAAAGGAGGTTCTATTACAACAAATATATGAACTAGTTACTGGACATTGCATTTCGCAAAGTTTTCATTAAAAACTGTTTTCTAGGATTTTAAAGCCAATTATGTTTAGAGTAAATTGACCATGTCTTTATGTATGTTTAAACCATCCACTGGTGCGTGCAAAGAGAAAACGGCGCCTGGGGCAAAGTGTCAATTTGGCGCCCCACAAATTTTTTCGTGACAGGCCAAAAATGACATTTGATAGTATACATTTGGCGCCCCCTTAAATTTCTTTGCCTATCGCAAAGTTTCAAATTGGCGCTTCCCACATTTTTTTTTCTCGTAACAGGCCAAAAATGAGGTTGATAGTGTAAATTTGGCTCCTTCTGATTTCCACTCCCAGACCGACCGCCCCCTTTGCTTCCCCTTTCGCACGTCGCTGACCATCCGTGTCTTTTAGGGTAGATATCTTACTTAATGACCGATAACTTTTTTAAATCTTTATCAACAATACTTTTATACATCTCTGATGATAATGAGATGATTTAATAAGAATGATAGGTAACTTCAGTGCTTCTCAATTTCCTTTCAGAACGCCTACAAATCGAGAACTGTGTACAATGGAAAAATGCGACTTTATGAAAAAAGAATGTAATCTAAAATTATCGCTCTAGCTTTCCTGTAAAGTTTAAATTAATTCCTACTACCTCTAATTTTTTTCCTTATTAGCTAGAGCTGTTGCAAACCGCGCGTATTCGTTTCTAAGCAAACGCGAATTCTCTAAGATACGAAATACCGAATCGTTAGTATTTAGAAATATGAGTCGTTAATTGTATGCGCCATTACGCAGCCGATCAAAGTGAAACTAACTTCAAACACCGCTTACATTTGTTTCACGAATGCAGCCAGACAGTCGAGTGCGGTAGAAGATGCGAAATTTTGTTCAAACATGTATGCGTATCATTCTGTTTGTATCAGTTATTATCAAATCTGAAAGGATTTGGATTTCGTATGACAGAGTTAATACGGATACTACAGCTTCACGACCAGGAAATAATTATGTACCAGTATTTTCTTATAGAAAATTTATCCTTAAATAAGACAAAAATTCACGCGTTTGAGCTAGGATTATTCTTTTAATAAAAAAAATACTGATATTTCACCTGGAAAATATCCGTACGAATCATGTACGTAAAAATGTACTAACCGTGTATGGGCTTGTACATACATTTATTGCTTTTATTATGGAAATAAAAGGAAGTAAACTGTAGATATACTTTTCGGAAGCATCAAATGATAGAGCAAACCGTGATTTATATTTATGACAAGCGAAGTATTCAGTTAAAGAAGGCTCAACAACGAATATAAAAGAAAAGAAAAAAAAACATTTATTGGTAAAGCATCATCCATTATATGCAATGGCAGATCCAGTCCTCAATTTAGAGGGGCGTCATGGCACTTTTTATTTGAATTGGGGGGAGGGGGTCACGTCACTTCATAATCAATTATTATATTCAAGGTTATTCTTAAATTAAAAAAGGACGATTTTTCTGATACTTTCGCTAATTCATTTTCATTCATAAATACAAAAATTTGCATTAGTATTTCTAAAAATATTTTATCTACACAGATTTCATTCACATATGCAGAAATTGAAATGTCTCTCATTTTCTTATAAATGCATAAAATGATTTAGAAATGTTAATAAGTTAGAATTTGCGTGTCTAGAAATTCAGTTTAAATGCCGAATTTCATGGAATTTGTTTAATGTTTTCTTATAAATCTGCTTTTATTTAAAAATGGAAAACACTTTTTAATCACATATTTTCCGAATATGTACACTTGCAAATTTCTTGAGATTTAAAATGATTTCAAAAATATGCCAGAAGTTACCTAATTTTGATATGAGTAGACCTTTTACAAAATCAAAAAAATTCGCATTATTGAACGGGATGAGAGAGGTACAGATTTAAGGTATATTTAATTTTTAAAGTAATTTTTAGAATATGTCAGTAGAACAGCGCGGGGGAAGATGGTGCGTCATGAAATCCGTGACCTCACCATTAGATCCGCCATTGATGCCAATAATTTCCCAAAGCTTGTGTATTTAGAAAAAAGTATTTTGAGAGAGAGCGAAAATACGAGTCCCACCCAACATTTTCTTCACCCCCCTTTCCCTCATTATTCATTTCTAATTACAGCCCTGTGCACATTTATGCATTGCATTTTGAATTTTTGTTTGCATTTTTTAATAAAACTTGGAAACTTTATTAAATGTAAGTTTTACGTATAGATTGCAGCACGTAACAAATGCGTATTCTTCCAAAGACTTTTCTGCACTGTATAGACAGTTTTGTAGTACGTTGGCTGACTTGTGAATATCCGATTTTTGAACAGTAACGAATACTTTCTAACGGGTAGCGTGTTAAAAATTAACGATATCATACGAGTATTCATTTTGTCGTTATTTTTACAGTACTAGTCACTTATGCCGAATGTCGCCTTGACAGAAAGATTAGTGCCAGTCACCCTGGCACTCAACGTGTTAAATAAGAAATAAGCACAAAAAGTTCTTGAATACTTATAACTGTTTGTTGAATACTATACACCTATTTTGAGTACTATACAACTATTTGTTGAATAAAAACAATAATACAACTAATAAAATGCAGATCCTTCATTTACAATATTTATACCAGCTATTCAAAATTATCTTAAAAGTGTTGTGGGATTTTTCAACTTTCGGTTCTGTTCATGTAGAATTCGCCAAATTTTCAGCTCGCGAAATCATTGATATTTTCATTTTCACGAAAATATAGTATTTCACAGCTTCCAGTCCTCTCAGCAAAGGAAGTTCCCTGTGATTTTGCTGAGGATATTCTAGCTACGCTTCTAAGAAATATCTTTCAGATTACAAATGAAAAAAGTATGAACAAGCTCGAATTTGATACAGTATAAAATTTCTGTACTAGTTCTATCTGAAACCGGGCATATGGACAGTTGCTTCCACCCACTAACCAGTTCTGGTTGTGTTGTGTTTATAGGTGAAACCTAAATAGAATACATTATGTGTGAATAAATGTAATGAATACAAGTCATTTCGCTGTATATAGCCATTAAAGCCTTGAAAGATTGACTACAATACTAACTGACTTTAATAACAATGCATTTTGTTACAAGAAGTTTGGGTACTACTTGATTATCCCATCAACCATAAAACTATTACAAATTACCGTATTCCCCTGCATCAGCCGGCATACCAGAAAAAATCGAGGTACACCAATATACCAGAAAAACTAATATTTACCCGCATGCCATAAAATATAATGTTTCGCTACTGGAGGATGGTCTGGTGATTTATTTTGGTATTTAAAACATTTGTCATAAAAAAAACAACAATACTTATTATTCTCTCTCTCTCTCTCTCTCTCTATATATATATATATATATATATACATGGTTTGATTCCTAAGTAATGAACCTCACATTATTTTGACGTCAGTGTACATAGGAGCGCGCACCTGCTGCTTTTGGGACGGATTATCAGGCAGGGTGGGGAGGCCTACCAATTGGCTTATCCCTGTTCGCACTGAGAAAGTTGAGTCACTTAACTTGAAGTTTTTTGAAGCGGTCGTACCCGGAATCAAGATTCTTGCTTAAGCAAGTTTCTGCAACTCACTTAAGCGAGCACTGCTAGCTTAACTATGAGTTGAGAGGAAATGTGCCTTCTGAATATTTAATTATTATTTCTGAATTTTAGAATATTTAATTCTGATTATTAAATTACTGGAGTTGAGTCCTAAAACAATTATAAATTATTTCAAACTGTTATTTGTTTACCCCAATTGCTTAACACGTGCGTTTGTGGGGTTTTTTTTTGCAATCAAAGGTCAAAAATGGAAAATGTTGAACCTGTTATTTCCTCCAGCAAAATAAATTGGGAGGATGACAAAATTAATTTTTAATTGAAATATGGCAGGGTAATTGCTATATAAACAAAAAAGCGGTTAGGAGTTGCAGTTACAAATTTCAGAACTTATGCACATGCCCAGATGCCATTTTGGCCAAGTTAAGTCACTTAAAATATTTAGAAAGTGCGAACAGGTGAAGCCTAATTCCGGGTATCCCGCTTCAAAAAATTTAAGTGACTTAAAGTTAAGTGACTCAACTATCCCAGTGCGAACAGGGTATTAAGCCAGCTGTTTTTGGGACGATGGTGGGAGGAGTTGACTTATATCAGGGCTACACTAGATACCGGGCTTGCTCATTCCTTATCACGACGTCACAAAAGGTGGCTGGTCGCTATCTGCGATTGGTACAAAGAGGGATCAAAGTGACGCAGCCATCGTTTTGTACCAATCGCTGGATGTCATTCAGCCACTTTTTGTGACGTCATTTAAGGAATGAGTAAGCCTGGTATCTAGTGTTGCCTTGCTTATATACTGACATATAGAGGCTGAAAAAAAAAACGTCGCGCGCAAGCGAAGGGATATTAAGGCACAGATTAAGTATATTTACACACAGATACGACAGAGAAGTGAAAAACCGTACCGGCGTGACTCTAACGTCACTACTGAGAACAGGCGAGAACTTCAACATAAACTGCAAGTTAAACTGTCATTGTCTCTATCGTATGGTCTAACACGTTTACCTGTTAGAAATTTTGACATTGTACTTGATTCTTTTTGCACACTTTATGTTTAATATGTTATGTTATTATGTTAATTTATAATATTTTATGTTAACTTATGTTAAGTTAAAGCACATTTTATGTTTTAAACAAAAACAAACGTAAACAAATACTTCCGTTAGCAACACATAAAAAAAGATAGATACTATACAAAGAAGACAAGTAACAACTGCCTGTTGCGATGTTCCCGAAACGCTTGCACCTGTTGTCACTAGTGGCTCTGGAGTTAGGATTTGGCTACCATTGAGTTTATGGAGCTGTCCAATCTGTGTGTAAACACTTAATCTGTGTATCAAGGATGCCTGGAAGATTCACCACGATAATGCGCCCAGCTCACAGACTTCTCATACGTAGACGCCACATTGGCAACCTTTTCTTGACGCCGGGATGTTTGCCTTCCGTCACGTGATGGATGGCACATTTAGCGCGCCAAACCAGTTTTTCTCCCGCCAAAATCTCTTCAGAAACTTTCTCCTCTTCTATGTTTACAGTTATTTTATTGCGAGAATGAAATCTGAATAGTGCCAATAAAGGAATCACCGCCAAACAACGGCACCCTTTTGGCGATTAAAGCGAAAGATGTTCGAGTCAAAGTCTCGCCGAAAGAACAATGGAATGTGGCATCTACTTATACGAGATGTTTGTGGCCCAACCACACTTCCTTCATCGTGAGCAATTACCTGGCTCGGCTTCACGTTCCAATTGTCCCACATCCTTCCTATAATCCGGACTTTTCGCCCCCTGATTTCTTGTTTCCTCGAAAAAAATCAGCTCTGAAAGGTAAACGCTTCAATTCGATCGAGGGCATTCAAGAAAATGTCAAAACAGCCCTTGAAGCGATCCCGGAACAGGCCTACGTGGACGCCTTCGAATTATGAAATGACACCTACAAAATGTATTGATGCGGGAGGTACCTATTTTGATGAATATTAGGCAATTGTACCAATTCGCTCAATAAATCTGTCCCTTTCAACAAAGGCTCATTACTTATGATTCCGACCATGTATATTTATTTTTATTTAAGTGAATATTAGATATTTTGGTACTACTTGATTTTCCCGTCGACCAAAAAGCTATCGTCAAATTATAAGATTAAATGCCAATAATGGATGACCGTGAATGTTACATTCAATGATATTAAATAGGATACATGTGTTTAAAACATCATTAAGTAATTTTTATTGCGACTTTTTACTTTTTTAAAGTTAATATTCTATTAATTATTTGTTTATTTGATTATTTAAAATAAAAATTATGTCAACATGTATAATTTGCCTATTAGTTTAATATTTGTATAATTTGACGTAATTGGTCGACGGATAACCAAGTAGTACCGATATTTTTTATCTTATTCTTAAGCAAAACTTTCATGTACTAAGTTAAAAATCATGTAAAATATTTTTAAAAAATATGATGTATATATTTAACACTAGAACGACCAAGACCGTCATTTTGACGGTTTTCAAATTTCATGCTTAAAAATTTGACATAATTTATGGTGAGTTCCAAAATTTTATGATACGACTTTTAATGAAACATAAAAATATTTAAATATTCCTATTCAATTTCCTCTCACCTATTTTAATTTCCGTAATCAGTATGACCTATACCTATTTATACCAAGACCCGTCAAATTGACGGCTTTGGCAATTAACAAATTCATCCCGAAGTGGTGCGGACTTCCCCATTTTCCACATGAACTAGCCCTTTTCGCCCATGCGCAGTCTGCTCTAGGCTTCATATCAAACGGATCAGTAACTGGTAAATGTAATTAGGATGCGATCATTATCAATTCTACTTCTAATGTGATAACGTTCTTAGTGAAAAGTGCAGTCTGTGAATAGTGTAATCTGCACTGTAAAAAAAATCTGTAAAGGTACTAAACATTTTCTAGAAAACTGGGATTCTGAGAACTTTTCATGTAACGATAACAGGAAAAATCCATGTAACCGATTCTAAAACTTGAGTTTTTGTTGTTACCGTTACAGGAAAAGTTCTTGGAATCCCAGTTTCCTAGATAAAGTATAGTACCTTTACAGATTTTTTTTACAGTGTGTGTAAAGTCTAATCTCGGAAAAAGGGGATGTATTTTGACGTGACAACGTCTTGTAAATTGGTTTGCCGGGAGACACTTCAAGAAACTGCGTTACGTTACGTTACGCTCCGCTCACGATACGCGCTCACTTTTCTCTTAACTTTTTCCGGTCACTTGTGGGACCATTTTCTGAACGTGAATGTGAATTCGCTGCAAGGAAGGGGCGGTGCTTAATAGGAATTTTAGATAGTATCAAACTAAGACGAAATACGTTATGTATTAGTTATTAGTATAAAGTACAAAGAAAATAAGTGTAGTTTATTTCGTAATTCGGTGGTATATTATGGAAAACTAATGATATGTGATTAGTGAAAGCCATTTTACTTTAGTTATATTCTGCTCATTGAAAAATTCTTTAATATGCTGTTTACAAAATTCAACATTTGACATCAATAAACATGAAGTAAAATGTGTTTAACAAACACAGTGTATTGCAAGTTATTGTATGTATATTTGTATATAAATACGTATGTATGTGTAAAGGTAAAAATAAAATTTTGTTAATATGAAATTCAGTGCGAGATTCTTTGTATAAATTAATGTTTTAAATATAATTCTTTGTATAAATAAATGTTTTAAATTGTTACTATTATTTCATCCTTCTTCCTACTATACGAATGATTATTCACATTAAAATTATTTTACAACTCAAAGTCGTTGTCACGTAAAACTTTCGCCCGTATACCGACTTTACAGGCAACCAATTTTTAATGAAAAAAAAACATATAATTTTTTGTAAATTCTAGTCAAAAATGAAACGATTTCGAGGAAGAAAAAAATTAATCGGAGAATACAAAGAACTCACTAGTATAAATGAAGACTGTTCGGACACTAATTCAAGTAATAATAATGACTCTGAAAATTCTGGAGATGAAATTGAAGTACGAGATATTGAAGAAAGTGAAGAAGAAGAATATGAAAGTGAAGATTCAGAGAGTGAAGGTGAAATTCCCCAAAAGAGCCAGAAACGCAGAAAACGATTGTGAATAATTTCAGAAACTGAAAAAAGACAAGAAAAAAAATTGCTCTCGACAGTACTGAATGGGAAGAAATAGGGAATGGTTGTGTTGATAGACTCCCATCATACACTATATTCAAGGATACTTCAGGCCCAACTAGTTATGCGAAACGAAACATTATGCTTGGTAATGTTAACAGTGCAATTAGATTTATAATTGATAATCGAATGAGGAAGCACATAAAAACTTGCACTGAGCTAGAGGCCAGAAATGTTTTACAGAAGGACAATTGGAAAATTACTATTGAAGAATTGTATGCGTTTCTAGCTATTCTGTATGCTCGACGAGCCTATGAAGCGAGAAATTTGAAATTATCCTATTTGTGTTCAGAAAAATGGGGATCTTCTTTCTTTCGCGAAACTATGAGTAGAAATAGATTTTTAGAAATTATGAGATTCATTCGTTTTGACAAAAAAAAGTGAGAGGAGTGTTCGCTTAGGAACTGACAAATTTAGATTAGCTTCCGAAATTTGGAAGTCCTTTATTTATAACAGCCAAGCTTGTTACAAATCAGCTCAGAATATAAGCATAGATGAACAATTGTTTCCCACAAAGGGAAGATGCAGATTTTTGCAATATATTTCCAAAAAACCAGACAAATTCGGAATTAATTTTTAGTTAGCTGTAGACGTGCAAAGTAAATATCTTATAAATGGCTTTCCCTATTTAGGCAAAGACGAACTTAGACTTTGAATGAATTTGTAGTTTTGAATCTTGTAAAAAACTACGTAAATTGTGAGAGGAATATAACAACGGATAATTTTTTTTACAAGTATGCAGCTCTCAAAGAAGCTACTGGCAAAAAAAAACAAGTCTTGTTGGAACTGTACGAACAAATAAAAGAGAATTACCGAAAATAACTAAAGTTAGAAAAGATAATATGGCTCTTTTCTCCACAAAACTCTACAAATCAAATAATATTGTTTAACAAGTTACAAAAATAAGCTTCGTAAAAAAGGACTACTTCTTAGCTCAAAACATAAATCTATAAAAATTGCTTCTAATCGAACTCAAATTCCTGCAACTGTGTCATTTTACAATGAGACTAAGTTTGGAGTAGGCTTAGTTGACCAAATGGCCCGCAAATATAGCGTAAAAGCAGGCCTTTTCACGTAGATGGCCTTTGCAGGTATTTTATAATATTTTGGACTTGGCAGCAATCAATGCGTGGATTTTATATAATGAGACTTGAGATAAAAATATAACTAGAAAACAATTTTTATTCAGACTATCCGAAGAACTCTCCAGTGAATATAGGTGCTGCAGAAAAGAAGCCTTCTTCCAAAAACAAGAACGGAAATCAATGGATTGTATTCTGGGAAATTCACAAAATATTCCTTATAATTGCAAATCTTGCCAAATTCTATTATGCAACAAAAACAAAGCGATTTTTATTTGCAATGTATGCAACAAATATGTTTGTGGTAAGTGTTCATCTAAGATATCGTGTGCTTGTAAAATATGTGCCTCATAATTATTTCATTCATATCAAATATGCTGTACTATAAATGCAAATAGAAAGTGGTTTTTTTTATTAATAATTAATAAATTAATACATTAAATGTTATTTTTGTTAAATTATATACATATTTTATTTACATTATCTAAGTGAAATATCTTTGTGGAAAGTGTTCATCAAAGATAAGAGACACTTGTAAAAAATATGCCTTATAATTATTTCGTGCATATCAAATGTGATATACTGTTAATACAAATAGAAATTGTTTTTGTTTAGTTTCTTTATATTTATCATTAATAAATTATTACATTAAATATTGTCGTTGTTAAATAATATTCTTTTATTTACATTAACTAATTTTAATATGTTCGTTGCAAGGTAACATGTAAAATATGTCCCTCATAGTTATTTCATGCTAGCAAATGCAATATAAATGCATATATAAACTGTTTTTTTATTGAATTTTTATTATTAATTAATGAATTATCATATTAAATGATTTTTTGTTAAATTATATATTTTTATTTACATTAACTAAGTCAAAAGTTACAATGAAAGCCATGATCAAAAATCCGTCAATTTGACGGATGCGGTAAAACTAGGTATATATGAAACGCCGGTAGTTCTAGTGTTAAACTATGGTAAGCACATATTTTTTCTTTACATATTTAAATACTTATTATATATTTTCCTATTATATGCATAGTAAGAATATTTCTGTTCATGTAATAATTTTTATTTTCTTGAATATGTAAAAAAGGTAAAATAAATAATTATAAAATTGGAAACTCTGTATTGCATCTGGCCTCCCCAACAAAAGTCGCTTCTACTGAATACAACCAATGAACCTCATTCCTTTCCGTTTTTTGAAGATCCTTGCTTTTTACAGCATGCCGGGATAGACCAGGGACTCATATTCAAAAGTTCTATCTCCCTCGAATTTTGCAGCATACCGGCTAATTTGGGGGAATACGGTATAAAATTAAATGCCAATAATAAATGATTGTAAATCTCAATTCACTGACATTAAACGCATCACACTTGACTATAACATCTTGAAGTGATTTTTTATTTGACTTTAAATTTGTCAATTAACAGTCAATTTAAAAGTCAAATTTGGCTTTGCTTTATTAATTTATTTACCATTTCATTATTTAAAATAAAAATTATTTCAGTTTGCATAATTTGGGAATAGCTTGGCGAAATTTCTTGACACGGTAGTCAAGTATTGTGGAATTTTGAAGTAGAAAGAACTAATAATAAAGATTTTGCTGTCTTGTACTTTTTTTTCTTTTTTCAGCATAATTCATAAATAGAATATTTAAAATAATTCATTTATTATACGAAGATAATACACTGCAATGTTATACATAGTGTTTTAGAAAAAAAAACTGAATTAAAAAATATACTCTGAAAGTCATTGCTTATTTTCCTCAGGCCAGAATTATTATTATTATTTTAAGCTAACAAAGCTTTGTAACTCAATAAGAACTTTTGACTATTTATAGACTTCAAGATAAAATCCAACAATACAAAAAATAGCCTTAAACAATCTTTAAGTCCAAGTTTAAAATAAAAAAAAATATTATTTTAAAAATATTTTCTACTTTATTTATACATTAAAATGTCTATTTTGTCAATTTGAAAAAATTAACAATCTAAATTTCCTCGATATATGAATTTTTAAAAATGTAAATAAAGGTTAAATGGGCATGACCTGTTATCTGCTCAAAAGCCTCTCATCTGCACAACTCTCAGAACAAAATTTTGTGAATGAAAGTCCTTCTAATATATAGGGGAGACTGGGGCACATGTAAACATGGGACAGATGTGAACTTCACAGTTTTTAACTAGTTATTATATGTTTTTTTTTATTTGAAAAAAAATACCAATGATACAAGGCCCCTGTAGAATTATAAGATTTTTTAAGCTATCTGATATTTTGTTTGTCCTCAGCAGTCAAAACACTGTTTATAGATCTCAAAAGTAAATTCTGAGTTCCCAATTGATGAATGAATAACTTTATTTATTTATTCATTTATTTGACACATACTATGAGAAGTACTATTTTAACATATACTATGAATGCTAATAAACATTTTTGATAGAAAAATTTGTTTTTCAAAATTAAGAATTGTTAATGATTTGTCAATTTACCTCTAATGGCCATATGAGGAATTTGTGAATAGACTAGTTGTTGCAGATATGAAAAATTCATAAGTGTGTCAATAATCAATCTGTGATACTGTTGCTTTGAGGTAACGTCATAAGAAATAATGTCAGCTCCAATATCTATCATTTTCCTCAAATAGGAGATTATTTGTCCATTTGATTTTGTATTGAAACTTCCACAAAAACATCTATCAAAAAGTACATAAAGGGCAACAAACTCCTTTACGTTCAATTGCAATTTAAATAAATTTAATGTTTTCTAAAATGCAATAATGTTATGCAATATTTTACAAAACAGTTTAAAAAAATATTTTTTATACATTGTTAAAATAAAAACTATTAGTTAAACAACTTTGCAAATTTTTCTTACTTTCATCTCTAAACAACTATGTATGTATATGATGCCTTGAATGATGATAGATATCAATAATATTTTAAGAAAATAAAAAATTTTGATTGACAACTGCTGTAAAATCCCAATTGAAAGCAACCTGCCCTCTCTTTCAAAAACAAAGAATTAAATTTTTGTGTGTGCGTGTGTGTGAGGGGGCTTATAATCGAGATTTTTTTAATCATTAAAAAAACCCTTCTTTATCATTAATTTAGAAGTAAATAACTCAAATACAGGGGTGAATATCCTATGAATTTAGACAGATTTTCGATAAATATTATCTAAATGCTCCCATCCTAAAATCTCTTTGAAACAAAAATACTAGGCAAAATTTTAAAACTTTATTATTTTTTTAAATGTACTTCTTTATTTTTAATTTTATTGCAACAATAATTAATCATCTTAATGCTCCATTCTCCCCCAATCTACTTATTTTTATTTTATAATCTTGTGCTTGTACATATCACCTAGGAACTAGAAAAATTATACATATTTTTTTAATAATGATTTTACCACATAACAAATGATTATTATAACAAATAAATGATAGAATAAAAAGCATTTGAAGGAAATTCTTTTTCCTGTGTTCATATGTGCTTTATATGTTGTTTTAAGCTGTGCTCAATACTACCTAGCTCATGTAGGCCAGTCAAATTGTCATAAATAGATGCAAAAATTCTGCTAAAAGATTTTATGTTTTTAAACTGTTTATGGGGATGCTAGTAACAAGAATTAATGGTTTTCCAACAAAATATCTCGAGACTAAATTTTGTGGAGCCAAAAAACCACAAAATTTTCGGACTTTTTTCAGTTTTTTGTCTATAACTCAAAAATTATGAAATTTTTGCGTACTTTACTCAATTACAAAAAGAAAGAGCATTAAATTATTTACAATTTTCATTCTAAAACTGTTTTTCTAAAGCCATTATTAAGTGCGCTACAGCTTTCTGAAATTGACCCTTTTTTTCTAACTTAGTGGAAAAATTGCAAAAACGAAAATTTGACACAATTTTCCATTATTTTATCTTCTTAATGTAACTTATTTAGTTATATGTATTTGCATGATAACAATCATGATGAATTATAACGGTAACTTTGTAAAAAAATTAAGACCATTGTAACTGTTTGTGTATTTAGAGCTTTAGTGGAGAACATTAATATTAGGTATTTAGCTGAATGTAAGAAAAAAATACTTACGGTGACATTTTTACATCTCCTCCTTCTGGATAAATAATGTTGCAGACATTTTCGTATTTCATCCCATTACATTTTTTACGATTGCCGAGCATTTGAGTCTTAATTTATGAAAAGAACATGCTTTGCTGCACGCTTTTTTAAAACTACATGACACAACATGTAGCAAAGATTTAGATGCCGGGTTTTGGCTCATTTGAACAGGCTGAAAGAGATCGTCCACCCCCATTCTTCAGGAGGGATGTTGTTTCTTAGCCTAGCTTGTACCTGATGATAAAATCGGAGAAAAAGATGCTGCGCAACCTCTTGTGTTGGTGTTAGTCTTGCAAAATGAACTTTGCTTTTTGTGGCAAATTTACCAAATAACTGGAACATTAAGGTACTATTCAATTTTTGTGTGGTATTTATGCATCTACTGTATAATGCAATATGGAATTTTTCTCCAATCTTGATGATTTCTTGACGGGTAGAACCTAATTTATTGAACACGCAGGCTATTTCTCCAAGCTGATCATGTTCTTTCAAAATGTTACAAAACTTTGACTTTCTTTGCCCATAAAAGAGCGGATGTTGTATCGCATCCGCTGATTACATGAGTGAAAAGAACATTGTTGTAATTGTATTTGAACGATATGGTTAAAAACTACTTGGTTTCAATGTTACCTCTTCCTGGCTTTCGGAAAAACAGATTTTTGGGCTGATAGCCTAATCTCATCATGATCACAAAAAGGTCAATGTCTTCTCCGACAATTATGACGCTTTCAAAAGATTCTGCTCTTGAAATGGCTGAGATAACTATCATGACATCACTTTTTTCTTTTACCTGCTCAAAGTAAATTCTGTTATTTTGAAATTCTTAATTTGTTGTAAGCAATGAAATGAAGCGGCTCTTGTTTCTGATATTGGCATCGTCAACGGATGATGCGGGTCGACGCCCTCTTTTCTCCCCACTTGTTACAGATTGATCTAGTTTTACGCCACAAAAACTATGATACCATGCATCTGCAAGTCAGGTTCGAGCTGAATACGTTCAATTATTTACATAAGTAATTTCGATTATTTCCCATGTTTTTCTGCAGCTTTCAAAACTGTAATTTTCGCTTCTAACTTCATTATTTTGTGAAACAAATATCTCTTTGAGTAGGGCTTTTTTTATTGTTTTTCGTTGAAGTCACCGGAATTGCCTTCTTCACACAAGAACCAATTATCTTGAAACTTGAAAGAAGTACTCGATCTGAGGGACAAACTATAGTCTGTGTAGAATCTTCACTGGACGCACATATGCTGCTATCATTCTCTGATTCGCGTATGTTTTCAGGCAATCATTCTGTATTCTAACTTCCTTGCTAATTTTAAAAAAAAACTGATGAATATTACTTTGACGCTGAACGCTATGTTCAAAAATTTTGGCAAGTTCTTTCTGGCTCACAACGCGAGTATCACTATTTGAAGCCCGTCTGGCAAATGAAAAACAATTTTGGGTCGAGCTCACACATTTTTCATTACTGCACGAGAAGAGATGCAATAAACTGAATAACAGCATATTAGAAGCGTATGCATTTAAAAAAGAACACTTGCATCTGAACAAAAGCGGCTCGGGAACGTCACATAGCCGCAATCTTCCATCTGCATTCCCTTTTTTTATCCCCGGCCCTCCCCCCCTTTGTAATTGTTTTTCTTTTATAAATTCTAGAATTGGTGTGTCTTCTGCCCGCCTTTCCTAACACTTTCATTTCTCATCCATCAACAGATGTATTCAATTTTGAAGCGATGAAATTGTTAGCGATGAAAAAAAGTTTTTAGGGATAGGAGGCGAAAAATTGATCACTTTCTGGAAAGTTAAAAAAAAAGTGACATTTTCAAAAAATCATAGCGCGCTTAGTAATGGGTTTAGAAAAACATTTTTGTAATAAAATTTATAGAGAATTTAATGTTCTTTCTTTTTGTAATTAAATATGTTACGCAAAAAACTTATACTTTTTGAGTTACAGGCAAAAAACTGAAAAAAGTCCGAAAATTTTGTGGTTTTTTGGCTCTACAAAGTTTAGCCTCGAGATATTTTGTTAGAAAACCATTAATTCTTGTTACTAGCATTCCCATAAATATTTTAAAGCCATAAAATCTTCTAGCAGAATTTTTGCATCTATCGGCCCTTTTTTCTGATAATTTGACTGGCCTAATGGGGCATATGTGAGCAATTTTTTGAATTTATAAAAGTATTAAAAAATGCAAGAAGTATTAAAAATATAAGTAACTATACAGATGATTTAAAAAAAAATTATTATTTATAAAGTTTTTTAAAATAAATGTATAAATAAATGTTTTTTTAAATTATCATTTTTGTTCTGCTTACTATACTCAGTAGTTGTCGTTTACAGAAATTAACCTCTTTATTTGGAAAAGCTTTATTTATGTGAACTATTTACATGTTTTCTAGTCTCCCCTAACTATTTACATAAATATTAGGAAATTGGTTTCAACAGCTGTTGCAATATTGTGCAAAAAAAACATGAACACAAAATTTAATATGATCATGAATATTAAATTCAATGATACAAAAACTAATAAGATCTCTTTAATGTGGTGCAATCACCATGGCAACATAGAATCGTCACTCATCATGAGATATCATTGAATTAATGATGCATGACAGGAATTAATAGAATGAAGAGAACATTTAATATCTTTTTATTTTTGAAGCAATTTTCATAAAATTTAAAATGTGCAAACAAAATTATGCTGTGATTATGTATATATTAAGTTTCAAATCATTTAGCTAGATAGTTATTGCACTGTTATGTGTGGACAGATGGACATACCAGACAATGACTTTGGATGCTGTGTATTTATATAATAATGAAATTTCCTAATAGACGACAATGTGATGGAACAGCTTTTGAGTGTATCTGTAAATGAACTATGAACACTACAAGCTTTTTTTTTTATCGAAGATGGCACAGCATATCTAAAAATGCATATACATTGAAATTTGACTTTGGAAAATCTATACCAGTAGATGGAAGCACACCTGAATACTTTTGTAATGCCCTGTATTTTATCTAATGTCTTTAAATACATACCATTATTTAGCAAAAATTTAACTATGACTGAAACACACTTGAACATTAATTAGGGTTAATTACCAAGCTATTTGATTTCTAGCAAAACTTACCAGGCTTAAAGGGTTCAAGTAAAATTTTTTTTAAACAAAAGTAACTATAGTAAATCTTTACAAAAAATGTTTACTGTAACATCATGAATAAGTGAGGAGTTACTTGCTTATAAGCAAAAACTCAAAATTCCATGGAAAACTTTTTTGAGGATGTAGAAAAAAAGGGTACATTTTTACATAATACATAATGCATGTTAAAACACAAGAGATGTTATAATAGTAAATGCAACAACATATGCATTGTTCATGCTCAATCTTGGCAATAAAAACATAAGAGATTTTTACCAGGTATTTATTTCGTATGATACAAACTTCTTAGATTACTCCTATCAGAAAATGCTTTGGGACAAATTTCAGAAACAAAAGATTTTTCTCCTGTATGAATCACAAGATGGGTTCTTAGTTTCATATTATCAGACAATCCTTTCAAACATACTTCACTAACAAATATTGTTTCACCTACATGCAACAAGAGGTGTCCTGTTTGAGTACTATTTTGAGAAAATCCTTTGGAACATGACAAGATGGGTTCTTAGATTAATATTATCAGAAAATCCTTTTGAACATACTTCACAAACAAAAGGTTTTTCACCTACATGCATCAAGAGAAGGGTTCTAAGATAATTGTTAAAAGAAAATCCTTTGGAACATATTTCATAAAAAAGTTTTTTATCTAGTGTGAGTCAAAAGATGTTTTGTTAGATGATATCTTTTAGTAAATGTCCTGTAACATACTTCACAAACAAAAGGTTTTTCTCCTGTATGAGTCAAATAGTGTTTTCTTAGGCTACTGTTCACAGTAAATGTTTTGGAACATACTTCACAAATGAAAGGTTTCTCTCCAGTGTGAGTCAAGAGATGGATTTTCAGAGTACCCTTTTTAGAAAATCTTTTGGAACATATTTCACAAACAAATGGCTTTTCTCTCATATGAATGTTTCTTAGATGGGTTCTTAGACTACTATTCTGAGAAAATGTTTTGGAACATACTTCACAAATAAAGGGTTTTTCACCTTTATGAGCCAAGAGATGTCTTCTTAGATTACTTTTCTGATAAAATGCTTTGGAACATATGTCACAAACGAAAGGTTTCTCTCCAGTGTGAGTTAAAAGATGACTTTGTAAAGTATTTCTCTTAGAAAATCTTCTAGAACATTTTTCACAAACAAAAGGTTTTGTATGTGTCAAGCGATGGCTTCTTATATCACAATTCTTAGAAAATGTTTTGGAACATACTTCACAAGCAAAGGATTTTCCACCTTTATGAGTCAAGAGATGTCTTCTTAGATTACTATTCTGAGAATATCCTCTAGAACATATTTCACAAATAAAAGGTTTTTCTCCTGTATAAACGGAGAAATGTTTTTCTTTATCCTCATTTTGTGCAACTAAATGTTTTTTAGTGGAGAAAGAACTTTCTTCTGTAATCGATGACATTTTCTTAAGTAAAAAAGTCTTGTCTTGGGCAATAAGAGAAACTTCTTTGAGCCATCTGATTTATCAGAGTGTTGCAATTTTCAACCATTAAAATGACTTACTCATCTTCAGCAAAAACAGTTTTATCTATCGTTGAATCTAAAAACAGAAAGAAAAATAATAAACAAGACATTTTTAAAAAAACTGCACTAAATTTTAACTGTCAATAAGGTACGATTTTGACAAGTTTCATTTCCCTAAACAGAACAAAATTCATGTATGAAATTATCACATTATCTATTCTTAGATACAGGACTTAACTTGTGTGTAAATACCGATACATACAGGGCTTGAAATGAACCACAGCAAACCAGAACGATGTTCCAGTGCACAAAATTTCTAAAACGTATTATTATAGTTTTACGTATATGGGTGATTCTCAAAATAGGGGACAATTTATGTCTTTCGGCATACAAAAAAAAATTAAGAGGTTTTCTATCATGTTTTTATATTTAGATATGTTTTTCTTAATATTATTCATTATTTGCACTCAAGAATTACTCACTTTTTAGTTAAAAACACCTTAAAATAACAGAATAAAGATTCAAAATGTCATTAGCATGGATGTCCACAGCAGCTGTGCCTTGTGTATACTAGCATTTTTCAAGAGTTATTATCATGTTTGTAAAATAAACAAATGTTATTCTTTCTTTATATTAATCAAGGAGAGGATTTATCCAATAAATTTCTTTTTAAAAATAAAATTATAGTATATAAAAAAAAGAATTAATGTTTGTCCTCCGTATTCGATTTTCAAAACAAGGTCATATATAACAGCTGGTTATTAATCAAAATTTCATTTTTCACATATGACAATAGTTTGAAAATATAAAGTTTCTCCATCGCAACAAGTAGCCATTTTATCTCAGCCAGATAATAGAAGCATGTATTGTATTTTAAGAATAGAAGTTGAATATTAGGGGAGTACATCAATTGTATGTCATTAGAATGGATAATTTTCATGTTTATTTTATAGTTAAAATTTTTATTTTATTTATTTGCATAGAACTTTTGTGTTTTAAAAAGCCCCAGAAAGGACTATTGCATTGTGATTATATTATGGCTCATAATCTTATTTAAATTAAAATTTGTCATTAGCATGGACCGATATCAGTGTCATTAGCATGGTTTTTCTGTCCATGCTAAAGACTCCTGTGTGCATAAATGTAACCAGTGCTTATATTGTATCCTTTATAAAGTTTAATTTTACGTATAAATTTAGGTATTACATTTATTATCTCTAAAATATGCATTAAATCTGTAGGAAAATCACTAAGACAGCTTCTTACATTGTTAGTGTCAGAATGTTGCTCATGTAACAAAGTTTGCTCTTTGGTAATGTTTTTATTCTCCTTATATGTACCGGGTGATCCAGAAGTTCCGGGAGTTTTCAAATGCTAATAATTAACAAACTATAAACAATAGAAGTATGCGGTTTTCACAGAAATGCTTAGAAACTTATGGGATTTGTATTTTTGATGAAACAAACAAATTATGTTAGTTACACTTTTTGCCAACAGGTGGCGCTAAAATTGACAGTATTATTTTTATGGTATGATATAGCTCGCTAAAAAGAAAGAATTAGTGTCCAAGAGTTACAAATTTTCATTATGACGCCCATAGCTTATAAGTACCGCTGTAAGCCGACGCAGAACAACGTGCACAGTATCCTCAAAGGAGAAAGAAATTCCAGATGAAATTTCAAATTTATCGTGATATTACAAGTGTACTGATTCATTATGAGCTGATGATTTCCACCGAGTATTGGCATCGAATTCTACCTCATTTACGATTGCAACAGACATTTGGGATCTCCTGCTTCTATTACGATCTTTCAATTAGTCTTTTTCTCAAACCTTTCTTACCATGGCATTTCACATTTCTAATGGCCATCGAATCCTTTTCTATTTTTACTTCCGTATTGTACGATAAGAACACAGCTCGACATGCAAAGAAAGCATGTCTAAACATGGCAGTTACTTATCAAATTTTGTATCAAAATTTCCTTTCAATGAAATTTCAACCACTTTAAAAAAAGTGATTGAACATAAACCACCCTTAAAACGGAATCTCATTAATAGCCTACAAAAGATGTTTCGAAATGAACTCATACTCATGTGTCTATAAAGCATATTTTATAGTTACATCCAGTGTTGTACAGCAGCGCCACCTATTGCTAAAAATTGTAACTACATACATGTATAAAAAATCATGCTAAACAAAATCCCACGTATTTCTGAGCATATATCTGAAAACTGAACCTTTGTATTGTACATAGTTTCCAAATTATTAACATTTCAAAACTCCCGAAACTTTTGGATCACCCGGTATATAAGTAAAAATGGAAACCATTTGCTGAAAAGGAAGGCTAATAAATATAGAAAGAAAATATTTAAACAGGAAGAAAATAAAAATTTCATAATATATTTATTCCATGCAATTTGTTTTGTCATTAGCATGGCTCAAAAAATACTAATTTTTTTTAAAGTTATTTTTTAAATATTTAGCTCTGCTGACTACATGGAAAGTATACCTAATACTATATTAACAACACCTATTTTTTTCAGAAATTTTGCTAACAGTAATTTTTTTAAGATTTCATTTTTGAAATAGTCCCCTATTTTGAGAACCACCCATATATGTTATTGCACTCTCTGTTAATGTACAATAGAATAATGAAAAATTATTTAATATAAATATCGTGATTGAGATTTACCTTTTTTTTCAGATTCATTGACTGAAACAGAAATCAAAGATAAAAATCAAAGCTCATACATAGTATTGAACTAATGGTATGTAATTATTGAATTAACAATATTAAACTAAACCCTTCCATTCGAGAAGGGATTCTTAATAATCGCTAGTGTTCTGTGTAAATGGATGCTTCAAATGCTCAGAATACCAGTATTTTAATGTACCGTAAAATACCGTAAATCCACCCCCCCCCCCCAAACGTGACGAAAAATCCTGCAATAGTTAGAGGGGGGCGCTTACATGAGATTTTCACGCTCAACAAAATTTACAGGAATGAGTCATGATGAAATGAATGAATCATGAATTTTGATACTTGAAAAAATTTGGGTTTTTTTTAAAACGTAAATTCTGTCGAAAAACGCAGAAAAAATGAGAAATTTATAAAAAAAATCCAAAACAAGCATAAAATTAATTAAAAAATCTCGAAAAAAACGCACATTTCATCAAAGATTCATGATTCATTCATTTCATCATGAGTCATCCGTCCTCAAGCGATCCGTTTTCAGTGATTTTTTTGAGAGGGAGGGCGCTTTCTCGGGATTTTTTGAAAATTTCAAATTCTTTATAAAGTGGGGAGGGGGCGTTTGATCGGGAAGGGCGGATCAACGGGATTTTACGGTAATTGTATTCACCTTACTTAATGGCCGAATAATCTGTGATAAAAGCCGGCGAAATAAACTAAGCTATTAGTGGTGTCCAAAGCATTTGGCATCCCGATTTACGAGAGACACCCAACAACACAAGTAATGAGCAAGAGTCTCCTCTCGAGTTTAAAGGGTTAACATTTGTCACTACTTTTTGAAACATTATGACATATGAAATAGATTAAACTTTTGGTATTGTCACATCTAACTAGCTAAATATTTTTTGTATGGTTAGCTATAAATTTTCTAGCATTCAAAACAGTTTTATTCAAAAATAATTCTGAAATAGCTTTTCGATTCACGGGTTATTTTCATCTCAAGTCCTTGATTCATCTATAAGTAGAAATATTGATCCTGATCCACCAACATTTTTCTCTGGAGTTTATGTAATAGGGCCCGTATATAAACAAATCTATCACTTCAGGAAATCGGGGGAGGGGGAGTTTTGCACTTGATATAGTAAGAAATCTCGAAGATGGAGAGAGGATTTTACTTTTGATATCATTATTATTTTCGATCAACCAAAATTTTGCTTCTTTGGTACTTTTCTTTACATCATAATAGTCTGTTGTTTTTTTAATCTGTATTTTCTTTTCTCTGTTACTTATTTTCATGGCAATACAAATTCATTATTAAAACTTAAATGATATAAAATCATTTCATTTCAAAATGTGACATATGTCATTTGTTGTTTCCCATTCCTGTTCTTCTACCACTTGTATAATTTGTTGTTAGAGAAAACAGGTTTTAAGTGATATTCATTAAGCTTACTGGCAAAAAATGGGGAATAATATTTTCCATCTTTTTTTTTATATAAAAAGCACTGCTTAGGGTTAATGCATCTAGACCATATTACTGTTTTATCCATTATGTAACAAAAATCTATTAATAAATCCTTTTAAATAATAATTATTAGTTTTATTTGATATATATAACAGTGATTTTTTTTTACTTTTCTCTTCATTTAAATTAGGAATGCATGGAATGAATATTTGGCTACTATACAGTATCTGGCCTATTTGGTGAATATTCGGTGTTCCAAATACTGTAAGCTTTTTGGCTTGATACCTGTGCTTAAATATTTCAAGTTATCTTGCCAAATAGTAAAAGATACCTTGCCAAATAAATTTAAAAAAACTTTGTATTGTTTTTTGCATTTTTTTCAATCCAAACCGACTGCTTCCTGGCATATTCCTCTACAAATTCCATGCAAGGGTCTTTATGAAATTCATGTTAACTTACTTTTTATTTTTGTTAAAGTAAGAAATGCAAAAATGGATTATCCAGTTCGGCGCTTTACAAACTTTTTTATTTAATTTTATTCACCTCCCCCTATTTCTCTAAATGTTTACCTTTTTCACTCAACTAGATAATGCATGCTTTTTTCTTTCTGTTATATTCCTTTTAAATAACAGAGGCAACTGACCTTGACAAGATTTCCCTTTCACCTTTGACAGTTGATCTGAAAATCACATTTAGTTCTACCGCATGTTTAGCAGAAATACGATCTCAGCTTGTTAAGCAATGGCTCTGTCATTTAAAGGAAGTATAGTAATCTTTTTATCACAATGCTATAGTAAACTGACACAAATTACACTGACATCCCTAATATTTTTGTGAATTTTCTAACCATTATTGTAATTTACCCGATTACTAATATTATTTACCCGTACTCCCAGCAAGCATGCTACATACCCCAGGTTGGGAACCTCTGCACTAAATGCTTTAGCTAAGATTCAAGATGGAATATCAAATATTACTATTCCAAATATAAAAGTACATCTGAAAACATAACTCGTGTCAAACTAGATATGCCCTGAATGGCGTAATCTGTTTTATGAAGATGATTTTATATATATTTCAATGTAAATTTTATATTCTGAGCAAATTATTAATTTTTTAATTCTGTAGTTTTCACTTTTAACTGATTATTTTCAGAATTATTTTCTTTAATATGCGGCATTACATATTTTTTAAATTGACACCTTCCTTCAATCATGCTATTATCACTTTCTGCGTATGGTTTTATTGCTTGTTGAATAAGTGGAAACCAAATGATTGAAGGGATCAGTGAGTATACCAGGGTACAAAATGATAGGGACGAACATGTAATTACCTAAATAAAAAATATAATTATACTAAGCCTCATATAAACGATATTAATTTATTTAATCAGACTAAATACTCAATATAAACATAAAAAAGCATTCTAAAACAATTGTTATAGATATAATATAATACGTTCCATTTTTACTCAATATGCACGGGGAACAAACTGATAAGAACAAAACAGACTTTTTTAAATTATAAAAATATTACATGTCAATTGAGCTTATTTGTCTTTAATAGTTTAAATGCAATATTGTAGTATAGAGTTTACATAATTTTAAATTTGTTGAGGGGACCAAACACGTCATATCTTCCAAATTTAAGATTTTAATTCTGCTATCGAGTTATACTTCACGATTTGGCCATCTTTCATTACATATTGTGCTATATAATAACCTCAAACATTGTTCATGGGATTTAGATTTGGACCACTGGCTGGCCAATCAAATTTAAATCTTCTTTATCGTCAAACCACTTTTTTGTACCTTTTTCTGAGTGAATGTTATATTTATAATATATTATGCAAATCTATAACAATTGTTATAGATATAATACGTTCCTTTTTTACTCAATATGCACGGGGAACAAACTGATAAGAACAAAAGACTTTTTTAAATTATAAAAATATTACATGTCAATTGAGCTTATTTGTCTTTAATAGTTTAAATGCAATATTGTAGTATAGAGTTTACATAGTTTTAAATTTGTTGAGGGGACCAAACACGTCATATCTTCCAAATTTAAGATTTTAATTCTGCTATCGAGTTATACTTCACGATTTGGCCATCTTTCATTACATATTGTGCTATATAATAACCTCAAACATTGTTCATGGGATTTAGATTTGGACCACTGGCTGGCCAATCAAATTTAAATCTTCTTTATCTTCAAACCACTTTTTTGTACCTTTTTCTGAGTGAATGTTATATTTATAATATATTATGCAAATATATATGTTATATTTATATCTATGGAATGTTATATTTATAATTGAAGAGCATAAATAAATTTATTAAAGCATCCAGAGTTATATTGTATGTTTATAGACTACATTAAAAAGTTTTTTAAAGGTTTTTTTTAAGCACGTAGAAGCTACCCCATTTTTTAAAATTATTATAACACCTGGTATGATTGATAGACATATAAATATATAATCATAATTAAAGGTAATAACAAAATTAAAGCTAAAAATTTTGTTTTTTTCTTATCCATTTTGAAGTTACATAGTTGGGTTCTATAAGAAATTCAAAATGATCAACTTTACAAGTTTAATTTCATCAGCAATTTAAATTTTATTCTAATGTTGTTATAAGCTGGAATTTACCTTCTTTCAAAGTCACAAAGCATTTTGATTTACCCTGTAATCGAAATGTTTTGTGAACTAAAAGAATGTGCTCAGAAACACTTTTAAATGTGTTTTTAAATAATATGCAAAAATATCCATTAATTATGTTCTGCAGATTTAGAAATATTGTCTCTGTTCTTATCATTATGCCCCTGTGTAGCAGAATGGGTATATTAAAAAAGGATGTAACTTTTTTGTAAGCAATTACTTTTATATTAATTGGAATACCACATATTTAATTGTAATGCAAAATTTACACATTTGCACAGCAAACACAAACTGATTTCTTTGTTTTTTTATTGTTGCTATCATTTTGCACCCTGCTATATTTTATGATATATGGCAACCACAGGTGACTATTTTTCAATTTTTACTGACACCTCTTTATCAAAACAGAAATTCTTAGCACACTCTTTGACAACTTTTGCTAAAAAAAAATACACATAAAATGTATATTAGAAAAATATTGATCCAAACAGAATATAAAAATAGTCACTTGTGGCAGCCCTGTGATGGAATTCAATGGAGCTGCAACATTCCTATTTGTCGTAAGAAAAATATAAAATGACATAAGAGAAAACATCATTGTACAATCCATCATAAACTTTTTTTTTAATATAGAATTAGATATACTGTGCTTTCACTCTCAAATAAACATGTTTTTAGTTTATGTCATCTGTTGTTAAAACATTTCTATTATTGATTAAGTCTAGTCCCCCATAGCAGAAGCTGTAAGGACAGAGCAGCAGCACTGCAGATTAATTTACCAACTTAAAAAATAATACTGGGCTTAAAAATTTGACTTTATTTTAAGAGTTATTCTGTTTATTACTTTTTTTTTTTTTTGTAAAATATAGTTTTTGCCAATTTTATGGGTTACTATAATTATTTATGAAAGTGGCTCAGTTTAACATTATTAGGTTGTAGATTAATTTTGGCATACTAAAGGTTGAAACCAAAAACTCTGTGACTGGGTCTAATCATTTATAGCTTTCATTATGTGAGATGTTGTTATTTGTATTGATAGGTTTGAGTTTGTGTATTTTATAATTTAATAAGCTATTGCATGTCTTTACATTACATTTATTAAATATATTGATATATTGTTGACTGTTCTTGAAATTCTACTTGCCAATAAACTTAATCTTTCAATCTGTTTATATGGTTATTTCTTAAAATTTCCTACAGTAATTCTATTGGCTAATGAACTTTATCTTTGAATCCTATTCTTTTACATTTTCTGTTTCCTAAATTTTCTTGTAATTTTATTAGTTAATAAACTTTATCATTGAATCTGCTTCTCCTACATGTATTTCAGCAAGTTTCTTTCCTGAGCAATCATATTTTGCACTGAGGACGGTATGCTAAAGCTACCTAAACTGGTTTGCAACAAGAAATAAAATGTTTTTGTAATGTAAACATAGTTTTTATCTATTTATATCTCATAAAAATTTTCTCTACATAGCATTATTAAAAAAAGAGAATGTAAAGATACTCACTGATTCATTTCATAAAAAAAAAAAAAAAAAAAAAAAAAAGATATTGGATAAAAATATTTACATGTAGGAAAAGATTGGTTTAATGGAAATTTAAAAATATGAGGTTGTGGTTATTATAGAATTTTGTATTATACAAATCACTTATCATTAAACTTACCTTGTCAACAACCTACTATTTGTTAAACTATCTACAGTCGAGGATCTATAATCCGCGGACCCATAATCCGCAATTTCCCATAATCCGCGTTACGTTACGAATGTAAACAATGAAATAAACAGTTAAGAAAAATTACAAATCCGTGATCCAAAAATGATTTTTTTTAACAAATAATAAAAAATGTAATAAAAATCATAATAAAACATGTATTTTTTTTAATTTACTTTTTTATTTTATTGACAGTAAAAAACTAAACTGTATTACGGAACGTGCCTAAGCTTACTGAACGTTCGAATTGACAACTGTTCATTCGTAGCTATTCCAGTTTGTGCAAGTTCAGGAGAGTAAATAACCATTGAAAACGCACTATTTTGTGTGCATCGCGCGCCCTAACAGTAAACACAGCACAAGCTGAGAACTAAATATTCAAACGTGACGAAAAAACGTACAATAGAATAGTTAGAGGGGGGCGCTTACACGGGATTTTTCCGCGATCGGTCAACAAAATTTACAGGAATGAATCATGATGAAATGAATGAATCATAAATTTTGATACTTGAAAAAAATTATTTTTTTTTAAAACGTAAAATCTGTTGAAAAAACGGAGAATTTTGTAAAAAAAAGCCAAAACAAGCATGAAATCAATTAAAAGAATCTCGAAAAAATGCACGTTTCATCAAAGATTCATGATTCATTCATTTCATAATGATTCCTCTCATTCTCAATCGCCTTTGAGAATGGGAAGGGAGGGCGCTTTCTCGAGATTTTTTGAAAATTTCAAATTCTTTATAAAGTGGGGAGGGGGCGATTTTAAAAAGTAAAATAACTTAAAAAATGCATTTTTTTAGATTACTTTTTAAATTAATTACTAGATTTCATATTTATCTTTCCATATTATATTGATTATAGAATTAAAATGCTGTCTAAGAATGATAAAATGACGCATAATCCATTATACTCTATAATCCGCAAAATTCCATAATCCGCTCAACCTTTGGCCTCAACTTGTGCGGATTATAGATCTTTGACTGTATTTAAGTACTTAGGATCTGTACATACATAAGATTATCAACTTTTTGGTAATTTTGGACTCCCCCCCCCCCTTTATCAATGCCAATGCCTAATTTTTTTTCTTTGGTGTACAAATATGGTTACATTTATCTTTTGTATACTTTATTTACTCAAACAAAGTCAATAAAAAATCACTTTATAAATGGAATAGCTTGATATCAAATAACACTAAAAGTATTTAATATTAGTTTTTTGTTACAGAATGCATTCAACAGTTCTAACCCCTTCTAGTACTAGCCCCCATATGAGGCGGGACAGAAAGAATTTCTTACCCATAAAACAAGTGCACAACATTTTTTCTCTTTTCATTACTAGTCAATACAAGTGTAATTATATAGATATTTTGCATATGGTTTGTCTGATAGTGGATTAAATATGCATACTCTTATTACAGAAGAGTAAGAATGCCAAAAGTTGGGTGGTATTCTACATTCTATGAATTAAATAATTTTATAATCGTTTAATATTTTTAAGAATAATTTTATATTTTCATAAAAATATTTAACAGACTTAAAAGAAACAGCTATTTTTTTTTGATGTAAAGACTAAGCTACTGATAAAAGAGAAAAATTTTGGTTGGATCAAAAAGCATCCTAGCAATATCTTACGATATCATGTGCCTGAACCGCCCCTTAAAATGATAATCATATGTATGTACAGTCCCTGGCCAAATTATTAGACGCACTCATATTTTCTTGTGTCTAATCATGTTACAAGTTTCATAGAGATATTACTATGCCAATAGTTACAATTAATTATATACGTCATCTGTAGAGTTATAATAAATTAAAAGCATACCAATGACTTTAAAATTATTTGTTTTTGTAAATTAAATTAACAACTGCTAAAATTGTAAAACTTAAAACATGAAATTAAAAAAAAATGTCAATATGTTTTGCAGTCTCCTTTGGCGGCAATCAGTACCTCTATTCTTCATGGCATGTTGTTAGTACAAAATTGAAATGTATCTTGCATGTGTGAGTGATGTTTCCAGACAAGGATAAATTTTTCTATGAGCTGTGTTTTGCTCGTTATGAGCTCTTTGTCCAGTTTTTTCTCCCAAACATTTTCAATGGTATTCATGTCTGATGAATTACAGGGAGCAGTTCAGCACAGGGATATTTTTTTATTGAAAGTAGACCTTGACGGATCGTGCTATGTAACAAAAAACTTTACCTTGCAAAAATACAAATGGTTCTTCATTTGGAAACCATCATTTTAGCTTTAAAATAAACCTATTTTGAAAACCTCTTTATATTGGTCTGGAGAATTGACTAAGAAGTCATAACAAACCAAACCCAGCTCATAGAAAATCTTATCCATACCTGTAATCGTCACCCACGTATACAAGAAACTCTTGAATTTTGTATTAACAGCATGGCCGCGAAGAATAGAGGCACTGATAGCCGCCAAAAGAGGCTCCAAAAAATAGACATTTTTTTTAGCTTCAAGTTATAAATTTTGCAATTTCAGCCATTTTTAATTTAATTTGTAAAAAGAAAGAGTTTTAAAGTCATAGGCATGTTTTTTATTCATTAAAATCCTACAAATGATGTACATAATTAATTGCAGTTATTCACATAGTAATATTTCTATGATGCTAGTAATATGATTCGACACAAGGAAAAGGGAGTGCGTCTAATAATTTGGCCAGGGACTGTATAGCCTCTAATTTATAACAGGAAAAAATCAAAATATATTTCAACTTTTGGGGGACATTTTTTAGATAGAATCAATTTACTTTATAAGCAACAAAACTGATATTAAAACTAACATTTGTAGGCTATTTTTAGTTTTCTTTCCTTATAGACCTTAGTTATGATTCAAATCAACTATATCATGCTTAGTCTGCTTTTGACGACAACTATTTCATCTGATTTCAACTGAGTTGTTACAAGCAATTTGAATGGAAATCACATTATGTATCAAAAAGATTAACATTAAATATATACTTTAAAATGTAGTGAAATCTTGATAACTAGACATTGTGCAGGAATAAACGAGCTTGTCTGCTTTATTAATTTCCTTTTGTATTTACTTTTTTTATTTGCTTGATTGATACTCATGTTTTAAGATGCAAAAGTCAAAGTATTGACAATACAGGGGAAAAGTAATAAAAAAAGAAGAAATGCTACTTTATTAGTTTCAAATTAATAAAATGATGCAAAAATGCATCATAATCAGGAATGTAATAAGACAACAAAACAAAAGGACAACATGCAACAACATTCTTCTAAAAGGAAAAAACCCATGATTTTATTTTTGCAGCAAAGAGGATATTTGCACAATCTTCCTGTTTCACACCTAAAAATATAACATTTCATTTTTGTAGTCAGCCAAAAGTTAAATGATTTATATAATAAATTTCCTTATGCTTTATCAAGAAATATGTTATTAAAATATCCTACTTTTTCTAGTATATGATAATTTTTAAATCACTTTCTTATTGGGATAGCAGAGAAGTCATATGCTGAATCTAAAGCCAACATAGCACACTCAACATTTTAACCCAAGTCACATTTGAAAGCAGTCACTGAATTTGAAATGGACATGAGTAAACTTATTATATTTTTAAAAATGTAAACATATATTTTGAAAGTAAAAAACTATATTGTATCATTTATTGATATAAGCATGCACTCTAGGAAACTCTATCATTTTTTAACATATTGACACAGATAATAATCAGACTAAAATGTGTAATAAGTTTCAATAAATATCTTAATCTTTTCTTCAGCTCCTTTTAAGTTTGTGATGTAAAAAATGGACTTCTTTGTGCTGTATTAGAATGTTCAAACTAGCCCATACAAATATACACTCATGCAAAAAAATGATCTGCATTTTTAAATTAAAAGGTTATTTTAAACAATATCATAGCTTAAGGGGGTGCAGTGCCACCAATCAATGATATTTGAAACTAACCAAAGGAAGCACACAAAATAAATTTTTGCCCATACATCCCTTGCAAATATAAACTCAATAGCTATCACCTAACCATTATGACAGTTGTTGGGTTAAAAATTGCAGGTTTAAAGATATTTTAGCTCTCGAAAACAGGATAATTTTAAAAATTTTAATTTCAAGCCCTGATATTCAAAGAAATATAGTTTTGTTAAATTATATTTCAATGCATTTAAAATTCTTTAATAACATGTGAAACATTTTTGTAATTTATCACTCTGACATGGCATCATATAAATAAATAAATTAATTACAACAACTAAAAGCCTAATATCCATATCCAGCAGGAAAAAAAAACTTCAGACACAAAATCAGCTGCATCCAATTCATTCTTAAAAATTATACCTGATATTTTAATTTCTCTTTAAAACCATCCTTAAGAGTTAATTTTTTTAAATGCAAATCGGCAAACATTATTTGAATGTTATAAAATTGAAGACATAATCAAATTGATAAAAGTAAGAGGAATTTCATTAAAGTATTTAAAATAACCTCAGTAGAATTATTTCCTATTCAAAAATGAATTTAAACAAAATTACTGGAAATATTGTACAAAAACTAGGCCAAAAGAAATGCCAACATCATATGGTGTTTCTTCTAGAAATTATGTTAAGGCTGTAAAAGGCTATCTTAAATCAAAAAGGACAACTTAAAGTCACAAGTTTTAAATTTATTTTTATTCAGAAATGGATGAAATCAGCAAGTGATGTTGTTCAGAAAGTATCTAATCACACTCAGTTTTCTGCTTTTTGCAAACAATAAAAGTTTTAGAAAATACTGTCAACGTTGGAGTTTTGAACCGAATTTTCTGACAAAAGCAGAAAAAATAGTCATACTGGGATAGAAAACATGATAAATTTCCCCTATAACTCAATAGATAATTTATTGATCACAAAATGGTAAATAGAGTTCAATTCCAAACTGCATCCATAGTCAGGTCTTTTAATACATCTTTTGTTAAAAAATGAATTCGTAAATGTGCTGAAACATTTTGTGCTTGTTGAGTGGAGCAGTTGAAAACATCCTTATTTGAGATAATAGCATGACAATAAAAAAATCATTCAAACTAATTATGAAGTGTCATTACCAATAAATAAATGCTATACACTCCCTCAAATCTGCACAGCTCAGGACCAGAGTTTTTGTAGATTGCTTCAATGAATGCTTGCAATATAGTAAAGTATTGAAATAATTCAGTAAAGTAATAAACTAAAACAATAAAAAATCAGATAATTTTAAAAGTGAATAAATTATTAGAAATAAATGTCAAGAATAATTAAGAATGTATAATTAAATATGCATAATAAAAATTAGATACATTTTTCTTGAATTATTGAATGGAACTTGGCCCTTGAAGGTAATTGCTAATTCAGATGAAAATCACAAAGAAAGTTTTATTTCAGGTTTAGCCAGACTTAATAACCAAACAAGCTCGATTAATACACAAATGTACTCAGTAAAAAAAAAAAAAAAAAAAAAAAAAAAAAAAAAAAAAAAAAAAAAAAAATGTGATGACCAGTGATATCAGCAATATGTTGATTTTTCTCAGAAATAAATTTATTCTTCCTTCTTCAAAAACTGTGAGTTCGGTCATACTATTGAGAATTACATATTTACATATGGAATAATATAAAAGTAAAATTTTGCCATCTTACATGTGAACTGAAAGTTTCATCGCTTATTCAGGAGACTCCCTCAAATCTGCACCGCTTGGGACCAGAGGTTGTGTGGATTTTTGAATTTTGCAGATCTCTGGTCATTGCTTTGTTTACATTTATTAAACATGAATGCAAGTTATTAATAGTTATTAATGTTATTAATAATGCAAGTGAAACTATAATCAATGCTTACAGTACAATAAAATATTAGAATAAATGCTAAATTAAAATAATAAAAATTTAGATTTTTTTTAACGTGATTAAAATATTAAAAACAAAGATCAAGTTTAATAATCAATAATGTATGATTAAATATTCATTATAAAGATGAAATGAATTTTTCCTATATTATTGAATGAAACTTCCCTTATAAAAATATGTTACTAATTCACATCAAAATCATAAAATAAGGAAGTTTTATTTCAAGTTTAGCAAGACTCAATAACCAAAAAAGCTTATTAATACAAAAAAGTATTTGATATGAAGATTGTGATTAACAGCAATATCAGGAGTATCTTGATATTTTTCAGAAATACAGTCAAGGATCTATAATCAGCAGACCCATAATCCGCAATTTTCCATAATCCGCATTACTTTACGAATGTAAAGAATGAAATAAACAGTTAAGAAAATTTACAAATTTCTGATTTAAAAATGTTTTTTTAAACAAATAATAAAAAAATTAATAAAAATCATAATAAAACATATATTTTTTTTAATTTACTCTTTTATTTTATTAACACTAAAAAACTAAACTGTATTACGGAACGCACCTAAGCTTACTGAACGTTCCAAATGCCGGTTTTTCATTCATAGCTATTTCAGATTGTGTAAACTAAGAAGAGTAAATAATGAATGAAAATGCACTATTTTGGGTGCTTGTCGCACTTCCTTTACACAGCACCACTTTAGAAATAGACATTAGGGGTTGGGAAGGTTGAATCAAAGTAACATATCATAGTGATCGATTGCAAAGGTTTCGCCAACGTCATGAAAGGCAAACGGGATCCTTCAACTACAGGCGAATTCTGATGGATTTGTCAAGATTCGATCTTTTGGGCAACTAAGCTTTAGCCAGGGAAATCTTTTTTACTCTATTTACGTTCTTAATTTGGCAACAAGCACAGTTGATAAGTTGCTGTTTATGAATTTAGGGCTCACGTGCCATCTAGTATTGATTTCACTTTTTACTCTAATGCATATGCAAAGTGCAAAATGAATAACGGAAAGCATAGTAATTCGCATTTGTAATGAAAGAAAGTTGGTACGTTTTTCACTGTTATTGTTTGTAAACAGTCCCAAGTGAACGCGGTTACCACTGCCGGCTTCTGCTTGAGTTTGCCTCATGTAGATATGTTGCTTGTGTATTTTTTAAAAGTCTTTTAATGAAAAATCGGCTTACTTTGGTACAAACTTTAAAGTTATGGAGAGTTATAAGCGAAGTAGGAGTTTGACTGAAGCGGTCTAAGTTTTAGCTTCAAATCATTAAGAAATGGGCAGGATAAAGTGTAAATGAGAAAACAACATGTAGATAGAAGCACTTATGTATATATGTATTTAAATAAAACAACTTTAAAAATTCATTTTTAAAAACTACATATTAAATTAATTACTAGATTTCATATTTATCTTTCCATGTTATACTGATTATAGAATTAAAATGCTGTCTAAGAATAATAAAATGATGCATAATCTATTATTTCCTATAATCCGCACAACCTTTGGCCCCAACTTGTGCGGATTACAGATCTTTGACTGTATATTTATTCTTCCTTCATTAAAAAACATTAATTTAGTCATATCAACATAAATTGAAAATTAAAATAGATATGAAACTGATATAAAACTAGCAAAAGTCAATTTCTTTCCTTATATTTGAGCTGAATGTTTCATTGTTTACATTTGTAAATTATGTGCAGATTTGAGGGAGTCTTCTGTATTTGTGGTGATATAAGGATTTCAGGGTTGCATATTTGAGAAAGTCTACATTTCTTTATTTTTATACAACTTTTAATAGATTAAAACTCATAGGAACAATAATTTTACTATGATATAACAGAGGGCTGAGAAATGCTCTGTTAATCTCATATAATAAAAATTTTTAGTTGTACTTACCTACACTACAAATTCAGATATGATAAGTTATCAAAAATGACTGTATTTTGCCAATTTGGTTATCAATTTCCAAACAAGTACCTTTAATAAATACAAAATATTATTAAAAATTGCAAACAATATAAAAGCAAACTAAAATAATAAAACCAGTCATTTATCATACATTTATTAAATATGAATATACAACACCATAAATAATAATAAAAAAAATACAAATGAGTTTTTTTTATATTACAGATTGATATGCCCTTCAGAATGATTATAAGTACAGTCAAAGATCGATTATCTGCACACCCATAATCCACAATTTTCTATAATCCGCGTTACTTTACAAATGTAAACAGTGAAATAAACACTTTAAAAAATTTACAAATTTGAGATCAAAAAATGATTTTTTAAAACAAATAATAAAATAATTGAAAAAAAATCATAATAAAACAACTACACTTTTTTTAAATTTAACTCTTTTATTTTATTAACAGTAAAATAAACTGTTCTATGGAACATACATTATTATTTTTATTTAAATGCACATATATATTAATTTTTTAATAAAATAACTTTAAAAAGACATTTTTTTGAGCCATGAAATCTAATAATAAATTTATTATTCTGTTTATCTTTTCATATTATACTAATTATAGGATTAAAATGCTGTTTAGGAAAAATAAAATGATGTATAATCCACAATATTCCATAATTCGCACAATCTTTGGCCTCAACTTGTACATATTATAGAACTTTGACTGTATAATGCAACATATATAAATATATTGTATCAATGAATATACAAATGTTATATCTACAGTTATTAATAGTATTATTATTACATAACAATCAGGGCTTGGTTTTTGACATCAAAAAGTGGTTTTTGACATGACATGTCGAAAACCTGTCTAAAAGTGTCAAAAACCTTATACACATTTTTTTTCTTTTATCAATCATTAGTGATATTTTAAATTAAATAAAGCTAAAAACTGGTTAAATAATTTATATATTATGTAAATAATTTTATTTAGTTATACTATGAGTTGTAATAAAATTATATATCACAATTTAAATTATATGTCAATTGTCATGTATAGGAAAATAGCTAAAAACATTGAAGCTACTGTACATCTTTATTACTATTAAGTGTTCAGTTTGATGTAAAAAAAAATTAAGTCTAATTTATGCTTAGAAAAAAAAAAAAAAAAAAAAAAAAAGAAGCTTGTGTAAATCTAAAATGATTGCTATTCAATGACTGATTATAAGTTCCTTCTATTTTTATTGATTCTAAATGTTTGTTTTCATACTAAACCACAATTGCAGCACAAATGTTCTAAGAGTAATTAAATTAATTATAATATGATTATATATAATTAAATGTTCTTTAAATCATTATGTTAAAAGAAGGTGTTTTATTTTCAGTTACGTTACCCATATATATCTTCATTTTACTATGTCAGTTTCAGTTTAATTCTTTAGAACAATTTCTTTATGTTAAATTTTTCTTTTATGCATTATAAATTGCCCACCAACCCTTTCCTTTTATTTTCTTTTTGAGTATATTATTTCAGAAGCTGTAAATCTAGCTTTTAATGCTATTTGTTTGTGGAATGTACATTTACAAGCAAAGAACAGGTGTAACATTTTTTTCTTAATTTGGATTCTATTAACTATAACTGTATTTGGCACCTGTCTAGTATTGCACCTGCCTGTGTAGAATAATGTAGTTAGGTCAGTATAGTGCAATTACTTGTCAGTTCAAAAAGCAAATCTCTGCTTTATAGAAATTATTTAATCATACTTTCTTAAAAATTGATGAAGCTACTTCTAAGAGGGAAATTATTTCAATTGTGGTTACATAGCTTTATACAGAGATCTTGTTTAGTTAATGTGTATTAAATCTGTTTCTGTAGTACAGATTTTTTCCTTAAGTCATGGATAAAGGTGGTAGACTTAAAAATGCTGTGTGGAATGCTTTTTTCTGTGTGAAAGAAGGAAATAAAACTTATGGAAAATGCAAAAGATGTGGACACACTATGGCCAATAGAGTTGACAGAATGAAAGGTCATTCAGCAAAATGCAAAGCATGTACAAGAGAAAAGAGAAAATTATGTCAATAAAGACCAAGAACATCTGCACATGGAAATTGATATTGGAAGTCCTGAGAACAATAGTCATGTGAATAAAACTGTAAACAATGAAGAAAATGATTGTACTTCAAATATTACAAGTGCTAAGAAACTTTGCTTTGAACAAAATAAGATAGATAACTATATAGTAAAAACTACACCTATCATAAAAAACCAGTTGGATCTACAAGTTGCTAGATTCTTTTATAGCTGTAATATCCCCTTTAGCGTTGTTGAACAAGAGGAATTTGTCAAGCTAGTACAGCTTCTTCACCCTGGATATAAACCACCTTCTCGGAAAACATTATCTGGTAGCCTTCTAGATGTAGTAGTTACTGAAACTTTAGAAAGTGAAATGAAATCAGAACTTCAAGAAAAGATTGTACACTAGTCGAAGATGGATGGAGTAATGTCTATAATGATGTCGTAATAGCTTCTTGCCTGCATGTTGAGGGAAAGGTTTTCATCCTTGAAGCTATTGATTGTGCAGGTCAATCTAAAACCTCTTTCAATCTAAAATCTCTTTTTCAGTTTTGCACAGAAAAAGAAAAAAGTCGATAGCTCTAGCAAAAAATAAATTTTCCTGCAATGTCTCATGTGTGGTTACTGACAACGAAATAAAAATGCAAAAAATGTGGGAGTTGTTAAAAGAAGAAAATGATGATGATCTTGTGTATGGATGCTGTGCCCACTGGATGAATCTTCTTGGGAAGGAAATTACTCCACAAGACATCATGAAGCATATTGTGGAAGTGCAAAAATACTTTCGCAACCACCACCTTCCATCTGCCTGGTTAAGTCAATTGCAAGACACTGTGAAGCCGCAGCTTCCAAATGAAACTCACTGGAATAGCCAACTCACTTGTATTGACACTTTTATCAAAAATAGGTCAGCTTATGTAAAAATTTTTGAAGATCATGCAATTGAATCCAGAATAGTACAGCTTGTGAATAATTATAGCTGATACCAACAAGCAAAAGAATTGCAAATGCAGTTAAAACCTTTGGCAAATATGCTTGACAGGGTCCAAAGAGATAATGCAACGTTGGCTGATGCTTGTCAAGCTTGGCTTTCTTTAGCTGTAGACATAAATCTGGCTCCATATTATGATGCAATTATGGAGCGTATGGAATCCTATCTACAACCGTTTCATTATCTGGCGTACATGACGCATCCAGCATACAAAGTTGCTTAATTACTATATTTTTACAAAATTTTCCTTTTTAAAAAACTTTTTACTGTGTATATGAACTTACATGTGCACAAATTTCCAAAATGCACAAATTACTATACTTTTGAAATAAAATCAATGATAATTCACTTGCATTTATTTCTCACAGTTATATATCTTTATACAGTCGAGGATCTATAATCCGCGGACCCATAATCCGCAATTTCCCATAATCCGCGTTACTTTACAAATGTAAACAATGAAATAAACAGTTAAAAAAATTACAAATCCGTGATCAAAAAATGATTTTTTTTAACAAATAATAAAAAATGTAATAAAAATCATAATAAAACATGTATTTTTTTTATTTACTCTTTTATTTTATTGACAGTAAAAAACTAAACTCTATTACAGAACGTGCCTAATCTTACTGAACGTTCGAATTGACAACTGTTCATTCGTAGCTATTTCAGTTTGTGCAAGTTCAGGAGAGTATTAGTAAACACAGCACCAGCTGAGAACTAAATATTATACCGTAAAATACCGTTAATCCGCCCCCCCCCAAACGTGACGAAAAATCGTACAATAGTTAGAGGGGGGCGCTTACACGGGATTTTTCCGCGATCGTTCAACAAAATTTACAGGAATGAATCATTATGAAATGAATGAATCATGAATTTTTATACTTGATTTTTTTTAAACGTAAAATCTGTTGAAAAATCGCAGAAAAAAGGAGGAATTTGTAAAAAAAAAAGCCAAAACAAGCAAGAAATCAATTAAAAAATCTCGAAAAAACGCACATTTCATCAAAGATTCATGATTCATTCATTTCAGGATTTGAAACAAACAACACTCGGCTCTTATTTTTGTTAAACAAAAGATTTCTTAAATAATATTCATAGTACTATTTCATTATAGTATATTGAAGTAATTACCATTTATTTTACTTTGTGTTGGTTATTTTTTGTGCATAATTTGTTCTCATTTTTTTATACTTTCTTCCATAAAATATTCCTTAAAAATAAATCTCATTATTATGTAATTATTGTTCTTTAAATACATATATATATCATTTAAAAAAAAAAAAAAACTTTAAAAATGCATTTTTTTAGATTATTTATTAAATTAATTACTAGATTTCATATTTATCTTTCCATATTATACTGATTATAGAATTAAAATGCTGTCTAAGAATGATAAAATGACGCATAATCTATTATACTCTATAATCCGCAAAATTCCATAATCCGCAAAACCTTTGGCCTCAACTTGTGCGGATTATAGATCTTTGACTGTATATAAAAATCTTCTGTGCGTGTGTATGTAATTGAACTCCTCCTAAACGACTGGACCGATTTTGATGAAATTTTGTGTGTGCGTTCCAGTAGATTATTAAACGATGAACAGAGGGAAGCAGCTCGGACATGGCTGCTTGAAAGAAACCCAGATTTTCTTAGATTTATCATTGCTTTTGAAGCTGAATCTCTACCATACCCTAAAAGTTTCTTCTCAGCTCAAGATGTTCCAGCAGCAGTATGGTGGAAAGGCTTGAAGAAAAACAATATACAAGTGATTTCATACAGCTCATGGTGCGTTTGCATTCTAGTCCATGCAGCTCAGCCTCAATTGAGCGAATATTTTCAAATTTTGGATTTATCCACTCCAAATTACGAAACAAATTTGGCGTACAGAAGGCATCAAAACTAGTGTTTTGCTACCGCATGCTTCATGGAAAAAAAGATTTAGAATGGGATTAACATTAAAGTAAGATAAAAATAACAATGTGTATTATTTATATTGTAATTTTATATGTTAAATTATAAGTATTTTCACCATGTACTTTCATTTTCAAAAATTAAAGTATTTAGTAGTTTCACTAGTTTATATTTTTAATGTAACAACTAATAATACTTCTGATTATTCTTTATTCTATATTTATAGCTTACAGTTAATTTCTATTTTCTAAGCAACTTGTATTAACTGTCAAAAAATTTATTCAAGTGTCTAAAACTAAAAATTATGAAAAATTATAAATTTAATGTTGTTCTAAAAATAATATTAAACAGTTTTTGGACTCAATTTTAGGTTTTTGACACTTACTGTCAAAAACTATGTCAAAAAGGGGTTTTTGACATGACGGTTAAAACCATGGTTAAATCCGGATAAAACTGTCACACTGTCAAAAACTTGCCAACCCTGATAACAATACAGTTAAAATTTAAAAAAAAAAGTTAATATTATCACTATAATTACTTTTTATGTCATTACTGGCATTAAAATATGTACAGGCTCGCTGCCACAGAATTCATGAAGCATGGCTTTCATGTGTCTGTGAGGTGTCCCAAATGCAGAGTTTAATTTTTTTTCCTCCTGATTTTTCGATTTTTACAAACTTTTTTGCTTTAGATTTTTTTGCTCAATGTTTTCAGATCTTTTTCAAATATTTCATTCCAGATTTTTATAAATTTTTCATTTAAGAATTATACACTTTTATAAATTTTTCCCTCTGAATTTTTAAATTTTTAATTTCAGATGTTTACAATTTTTTTCGGTTCAGATTTTTAGATTTTTAGAAATATTCAACTCTAGATTTTATGATTTTTGCAAATTTTTTGCCCCAGATTTTTAGATCTTCAAGATTTAAAAATTTTTTGCTTGCTTTTGTAAATTTTATTTTGTATTATTACTAATATTATTACTTACAAATTTTTTGCTCCTAATTCCTAGATTTTTAACAATTTTTTTCTATTATTATTTTTACAAAATTTTCCTTTTTAAAAAACTTTTTACTGTGTATATGAACTTACATGTGCACAAATTTCCAAAATGCACAAATTACTATACTTTTGAAATAAAATCAATGATAATTCACTTGCATTTATTTCTCACAGTTATATATAAAAATCTTCTGTGCGTGTGTATGTAATTGAACTCCTCCTAAACGACTGGACCGATTTTGATGAAATTTTGTGTGTGCGTTCCAGTAGATTCGAGAATGGTTTAGATTTACATTTCGTCGAAATTGATTCAGTACTTTTTTAGTAATTAGGCAAAAACTAATAGTTAGTGATTTTTTGCTAATTAAAAGTGCTATATATATTAAAGAAAGTCAGGATTTCGTATTAATCATAGCACAAAAAAATCTACCGATCCAAAAATCTTGAAAATTGGGGTAAAAATATTTCTTATAATATCGAGTGCCGCTAAGAAAGGATTTTCGAAAATTCCACCCCAAAGATGAGTAGAAAAAAGAACGAACTTTTAAAAATTTCCTTAAAAATCGGCTTTTATAGTTATTCTTCAACAGATAACATATTTTAGCGCATTCTCTCATTCTGAATCGAATGGTACAAAGCAAATTCGTTTAAATCCAGTAGTTCGTGAGATAATTCACATTTTCCTAATTTGGCGGTGTCTTTGGTGCAATAACCTGAGATTTTCAATGCTCATCTTTATATATAAAAATCTTCTGTGCGTGTCTATGTAATTGAACTCCTCCTAAACTACTGGACCGATTTTCATGAAATTTTGTGTGTGCGTTCCAGTAGATTCGAGAATGGTTTAGATTCACATTTTATCGAATTTGATTCAGTACTTTTTTGTAATTAGGCAAAAAATAATTGTTAGTGATTTTTCGCTAATTAAAAGTGTTGAATAAGTTCGATGAATGAAGTGCGGATGGAATGTCGGAGCGGTCTAAGGCGCCAGATTTAAGCTCAGCTTCTTGAAGAAAGAGATCGTGTGTTCGAACCTCACTGCTGACAATCGTGTATGCTTTACAATAATATTTCCTGTATTATAATTTTGATTAACCGACTTCAGACAATTGTTAACTTTTAACTAAAAAGAGAAAAATAAACTTTTCTATCAAAAACTGAACAGACTTCAAAACTAATGAAGAGTAAAAAATAATTTCCTTACATAATTGTAATAAGAAATTAAATTAAGTGCGTCGTGTTTATTCTGCGTATTACCATATTTATGTACATTTATTTGATTTTCTGGAGTCGGTGCCAAGAAGGACAACGTCTGTCGGGTGCGCTAGTATATATATATATTTATGAGGGACCAGATTTATATTGCATATCATCTTCATGCTTTAACTCAGTGACATACAATTATCACAAAAATCCTTTTTCTCACCCTCGCCATCTTCTAATTAACAAATAATGCTCCCTCAAAACAGAACTGCTCACTCCACAAATAAATATGTTAAACTTTCCTAAATAAGCTTAGTTGAAAAATACAGCTATTCCAAAAAAAAAAAAAGCCGTAGTGTATGCAAAATACACAAAAACAAATTTCAACTACACCCATTTTCAATGACGAAACCAATCGATAACTACTGTATGTCAATCATCACTTTACAAAATATATAAAACTCACGACACAAATAAATTTTGAAAGAATTTACAAAGCAAACTGGTAACAACAAAAACACATTTATATTGCTGGTTTTGGGATTCAATATTAGTCTCTTATGTTTATGTGTTCTTTAATGTAAATTTTGATAAATTTTATATACTTAACTATGCAATCATTTATTAATAAAAAAATTATTTCAACTGAACAGAATGGAATCAAATTCGGTTTATAAGTAACACAATGTTTTAAAATTGAGCATAATTTTTTTTTCAATCCAATCAGCTGTATCTAAATTAAAATTTGAATAATATTCAGTAAACTACTTAGAAATAAATAATACTAATAAAAGAAACTATCAGCTAAAAATAAAATAGTTGATAATGCTTTAAATAAGGCAATGATAATTCAGCAAAAATGAAAGTTGCTACATATAAAACATTCAGTCCTTAAGATATAGTATATTATACAGTTCTCAGTTCAAGAATAATGAAAGAAACTGCCCTACCTTAGCATTAACTTATTTTCGTAAAAATGTTGGGTACAATGTTGGAAAGAAACTATGCTGTGTCTCAAAACCAGACGCCATTAAAAGAATGAATCAAGAATTGACAATGATTCATTAGAAATGATTCTTGCATTCTTTTGAAAACGAGCGTACATGTGCAGTATTTATTAATATTTTTTATCAATTTCTGCAGTTGCAATATGGCTTTCACTATTTTTTTTTTTTTTTATCCCTAGCTAAAATATTGGTTACCAGACAACAAGGGTAAAACTTTCCTGAGTTATCCTAAATCAAAATGCGTCTAATTTTTAATTCAAAATGCATATTTGAGCTCTAGATTAGCAAATCTTTAAAATACTCTCCATTTCTTTTTAAAAATAAATATTTTGCTTTGTTAAATAAAAATTGTTTAAACATTTCCATTATAGCTGTTTTCCATTCATTTAATGAATCATTTTCTATGAATGATTCTTTTCTTATGGTTCATTCATTGTGTTGGCGTCTGTTATAAAATGATAATACTTTGACTGTAACAGTAGCTAATTATGTTAAATTAATTTACTGAATTAATCTTCTTTACTAAAACAAATCAATGGTAAGATAAATTTCGTTAGTTATTATTCTACTGCTAATTCTATCATTTGTGATTTGATTGTATGGGGACACAAAATATTATGTGTCGCGTCGCACCTTTTATTTTTGCTTACATTTATAGTCCTTTAAAATATTCCGTTCACGGGTAAACCGAATATTTGGCGAGACGAATGCTTCATTATTTTAGCATAATGGTATTTAAAAGTTTAAATTTACATAATATTTAAAACAGATACTTCCATTTACAAAAGCAAGATTTTCTTTCAAAAGTAAAATGCTCTAAGAAAGCTATGCTTTGCGTTTTTATCTAAGAAATCTGTTCTAATTAATAAAACTTTATTACAGTAAACTCCCTCAAAGCCTGGGATCAGGAGTTGTGCAGATTTTAGAAATTTGCAGATTTCTGGTCATTGATTTGTTTACATTTTTGAAACATTAATTTGACTGGTAATTAAGCATTATAATGAATACATATAATAAATTGAAATATTAAAATAATTAACATATTTAAATAGTTTATTATTTAAAAAGAAAGTAATTATTATAAAAAAGTTAAGTAAAATAAAAATTTAGAATAACCTGAATAATTAACATACAATACTCTAATTATTTGTGGTCTAGCAAGCGGGGGGCGGAGGGGGCGGTCCGCCCCGGGTGTCACCCTCTAAGGGGTGACACCCAATCTTTATTTGCAAATATATACACATAATCTTATTAGATTTTGGAAAGTAATTCTAAATAAAATGAAATTTTTAGCGCACAAAGCAATAGAGTTAGTTCTTTTCTTTCAGAATGCGCAATTTTATACAGAATGATGTATCTAAATAAGACATGCATCAGGAAACAAAAACCTACCTATCCAATGAGTGGGTAGCAAAAGAAAATTTTAAAAGAATTTTCTTCGACATATTGACTTATGCGAACTATGGGTTGAGTAATGAGTCGATCCTATTTTATTTTATTTATTTTCATTTTTATTTTATTTATTTATTTATTTATTTATTATGCAGAAGAACAAAAAGTAAATAAGGAATGGTATGATCATTTGTTATAATAACGTAGTATTGTGACTGAAAAAATATGCCGGATCAGAAGGGGGGACACCATGATGAATGGGGGTGACACCATTTACATCCGCCCCGGGTGTCACCCATCCTAACTACACCACTGCTAATTATACATAATGATGAGTAAAAATTAATCTTTTTTTATAAAGAAAAATATTTGTCTTTGTTGATAAACCAAAAAAGCTTGATTAATTTAAAAATACTTTAGAAAATGATCGCAATTACAGTTGTTATAATTAAACTATCATTATAAATTTTTTCAAAATAAATATGTATTTTGTTTTAAGAAAAAGCTTAAGTTCAATCATATTAACCAGTTACATATTAAAATACATATGTAAAATAATAATTATTATTATTATTATCGTTAACCCACTTTCACTCTTCGATTCCAAGTTGAAACTAAAACTATTTTTTTACCATGCGCCGCCATTGCTTTGTGCACCTACTACTATTTCTGAAAGAAATTTTTCTCCTTCGCACAAATGAGGTGCCAATGCTTTAGGGCGAGTATAATACTAGGAGTCTTTTTTCTTTTGGTTTTAAATTTACATATTCTTCATTGTGTTTAGTCAGAATAATGAAGGTTACATATTTAATAGTATTTTATACTGAAAAAGAAAAAATAAATATTGAAACACAATGACATGAATGCAAGAAAAATAAACACTTTGACTGGTTTACACTTGCAAATATTTTCCAGAAACTATAATAATTTTTTTTTTTTTCAAGGCTAAAACTGGAACAATACTCTAGTTCCTGAAATTATGACAAATAAAGTTCTGATTTGTTAAATTATGGTAAATATCGTTTTGGCACACATAATTATTAAAACATATTGTTACAATTACATATATATGTGCATGTGTAGCTTATTGTACTCTTTCTAACTTTTTGAATTGCTATTTAAAGTCTTGAATGCCTTTTTTATATTGCTTATATTTATTATTTTTGCCTTTTTCATATCTTTACAAATAAATCTGTCTATACCCACAAAAAAAAAAAAAAAAAAATCAATAACAACTTTAAAACATCATTTCGGTTTGTGGATTTTTCCATTTCAAGCCTTGCAATATTTGATATAGATATGCTAATTTATATCAAAATCAAAAGTAATGTTAATTTATTTAGTATTAAATCAGCTGCAATAGCCAAAAGATAGTCATTAATAAAAAATGCATTAGCCGGTGACTTCAGCACCATCTTTAATTTCATTGTTTACATCCGAAAAAATGTGTGGATTTCTGGCATTGGCGGATTTAATTGAGTCTACTATATTCAATTTAAAAGCTGCCTGCATCGACATATTTATCAAACATTTCCCTATAATACGACTTTTTTTCCTACTTTTGTGTGCAGTAATTAATATTAACAAAGAAAGAGCCCCCCCCCCTGGTTGCAAAATATATAATATCAACAGTGGTGACAGCGTAAGTTATTTTTTTTTAGAAATGCGATATTCAGCTGCATGGATTTAGTCAAAACTCTACAGTATTCGGCAACAGAAAATTGATCAAAAAGGCTGAATAGGCCATATACTGAATAGTGGCCGAATATTCATCCCATGCCTAATTTAAATGAAGAAAAAAATTAATAAAATATGACTATTATATATACCAAATAAAACTAATAGTTACTAATCAAAAGTATTTATTAATATACAATAGAAGATCTATATAATGCAAACCTAAAAATGCAAGGTTGCACGTTACACAGAATTTTGTATTATATGGATCACATTTGACACATCATTAAATTTCCCTCATAAATGTAGCCAAATATGCCTGAAGCATATCAAAATACATTACAGTATCTGGTACTAGTACTGTTATCCCGTCAACCAATTTCGCCAAATTATACAAATCACCAAACTTATAGCCAAATTATACGCATTGAGATAATTTTCATTTTAAATAACTAAAAAACAAATAATAAATAGAATATTGATAAAAATACAAATAAAAAGTTGAAATAAAAATTTCTTAATGACATTTTAAACATGTGAATTGTATTCAATGTCATTGAATGTGACATTCACGATCATCCATTATTGGCAATTAATCTTGTAGTTTGGCAATAATTTTTTGGTCGACGAGTTAACCTAGTAGTACCCAGTATCTTTATACTGCCTTCCTTGTCTGGATTATAAATTTTTGTATTATATAGTTCACTCAACATATTGTTAAATGTGTTTTTTAAAATGGTTCAAATATACCTGGACAGGCACGTAGCCAGGGAGGGGGCTAAGGGGGGGCTGAAGCCCCTCCCGAAAGTTTGAAAATACAAAATTATTTGTATGATAAAAAAAAAATAAGTTTTGTTTGTTTTTATCTTCCATTACATTAAAACCAATTGCACTTTTAGCTGTAAAAATATCCATTTATTGAATTATGGTTACGGTAATCCTTTATTGTATCGGTTATTTGGATATATTGTTTTTTTAATAGGTTTGTACCAATAAAAATATAAATTCTTTTTACAAAATAATTTTATTGCCTTTATGCACAGTAAAATTCGATCAATTGTAATTTCTTATCATTAATTTGACTAAGAAAAATTAAGTATAATACGCATGCGCTATAAGAAAGGTCACAAAAAATTAGGAAGACTATTTTCTACATGTTTCAGTCATTGGAAAAAGGCTAAATGTTTTTCTAAAAACATATACAATTAGATTATCACAAACCGTATGTTATTTTAACAAACAAACTTTAGATTTCTTCAGGAAAATAGAATTATTTCATTGTTGAGTTTTCAAAGATCTCCAGGAAAAGAAGAAATTAGAGTAGCTCTTGGACTAATACTTGAAGCAATCTTATTTTGTGCAGAACAAAATAGTCACTGATCACGATGACGATCCTCTAACTCTAGAGAAATTGGTATAAAAAAGACTATTAGCTAAGAGTTCTTTTAAATTTTGAGCAAAGTCTGGAGCGAATTAATTGAAACGAGATATTATAAATATCCTTAGAAATGCTATTTACTTCACCCCAGAAACTTAGAAAGAAATGATTCAAATATTCTGGGATACAGTTACCGAAGTATTAATTATCAAAATAAATATTGCGATCTATTTTAGCTTAATTGCTGATGAAACTATGGACATTTCAAGCGCAGAGTAGCTTGCCATTTGTGTTAGATATGTCAATTATTAAAAAATTCACAAAACCCAATAATTCGGAATATTTTTTTACATATTATTCCAATAAATGTCTTTTCTTCCAAAAATTCCAGAAATGTAATTTTACAACATTGTGATGAACTATGTCTTAGCATGTATAAATGCGTCGCATAGGTGTATGACAAAGTAGCCAATAAGTTTGTTCATGTTACCGGGGTTCATTTTAGAATTCTTCAGAGTATCTAAAGATTAGATACGTCCTCTGTAAAAGCCATTGGTTAAATCTTGCCTTGTTCAACAGCATGCTGATTCCCTTCATTCGAAAGTATCATGGACTTATTAAAGCAGCCACAAAAGTTTTTAACTATCATCTGAAGGTAAATTTAGCGTTTCAAGAAACAATTGCATCGCATATCCTAGAAAACAAAAGAAAATAACTTCTCCGCATTTGTGATACAAATTTTATGGAGGCATGAAAGCATATTGACTTTTGTTGAACTACTTAAATATATTAGTATTAGCCCAGAAAATGTTTTGAAAAACACACGGAAGATTTCTTCAACAACTGGAGATTTTTTGGCAATCAGGGAGACGAATCATTTTCTCATAAGTTTATGTGTTTGTCAGAAGGTTTTCTGTCTGACAACCGTAGTGAGTTCTTAAAAAGAAAAAAAAAAAAAAATCTCGTGATATAACATTGGTTGTAGCCCATGCTAAAGATGCCTAATTGTTTTACATAAATATGCAGAAAAATGAAGTAGAAATCTTTTGTGAGATTTTATTGTACATTGGACTCTCTCTATTCTGAACACTCATGGAATCGATCAGAAATGTTTAGTTTAAGGGAGTGTTCATAATAGAGAGAGATTGTGAAATGCATTACTACTAGTACAATGTATGTATTGACCGAGCCAGTAGTTGATCAAATAAGGTCAGTGTTACGAGGTTTTTATTACATTTTTGTCTTTTTAAGTTTTAGAAGTAAAGTATTATGATTGTTCCAACTCCTAATGAATGTTTTATTATGATTAAAAATCAAATGTGCGGAAATTAAATAACAACAAAATTATAAGCAAATAGATTCTTTAATATACATTTTCCCTGTAATTAATGAATCAAAGAAATCAGTCGAAAATTCCAAATTTAATTTTTAAAGTATCATGCTTAAACTGTGATTAACAATAATTCATATAAAGCTGCTTTAAAACAAGTAAGATGGGAGTGAAATATTTTAAAGTAATTGTCTGCCACTAATCAAAAACTAATTTTTTATATTTTCTAATAAAAATAAATAAATAAAAATAAAAAATCATAAAATGGCGTCTCGTACAGCAGACAACTTATAACAATGTTACAACAGGCGTTCCAAATTTAATTGAAGAATTTATTTAAAGTATACAAACAAAATGCAACTTCAGTTCCTTGCTTAAAATCTAGCAGTGTTTTTCTCTGTTTAATTTCCGAATGAGTACGTAGAACTTTTATTCTTCTGCAACAGTTTCTCCGGATTTCCATGATGGGAATTCAAATTCAAATTGCAAACACATGTTCAGTTTACAGAGAGGTAGAGTGAAAATCGGGACCAAAAATCGCGTTCATAGTAGTGGGTTGTTCAGATTCGAGGGTATTCAGAAAACAGGGTGTTCATCTTTTGTTAAGTCTGTGGAGATTTGCCGGGACCATCGGAATGTGTTCATTATACTGGGGTGTTTACATTAGAGAGCTTTCAGATAGAGAGAGTCCACTGTAAATCATAACTTTGGGAAGACATCTTCCAAACTGAAATAAAGCAACCCTCAGGTACAAACCCTCAAATCACATCACTGACAAGTATTACAATATCACGGTCTTATTTCCCCATGTAGAAAGTCTTTTTCAAAATTTAAATTATCGATTCATTTCAAATGAAGACATTCTAAAAGATTCCCAGTTACAATCTTCCAGGATGTGCTTCAATGGAAAAAGCAAGCAAATTAGAGAATCCGATGGAATATTTTCAGGATAAAGTGCCAATGTAGCAAGTGAAAGCTGAATATAATTAGGGTGCAAACAAATTGCTAATGTTGACACCAACACAGAGGTTTTAAAAGTTTTAGTACTGTAATGTGACGTATTACGATAAAATCAAAAACTTGCTGATAGTTTTGGTTGAAAGCCGAAGGACAGCAGTCAGCGCTGAAAGATATTTTTCGGCGAAGAAAATAATTAAATATTGACTTGAAGCGTTATGGTCGATGACAGACTGAGTAGTTTTTCCATGATTTTCATTCTTTGAGAAATTACAGAAGATCTTGATAAGTCAATCAGCATCATGGCTAAGAAGAAATTACGATGATTGCTTCTGTTGCCCTAGTAAACAGAGTTGAATTCGGGGGATGTCCCGGGAGGGGGACATTCCCTCTCCCCCAGAGCATTGAGATGGCCCACCCCGGAAAATTTGTGATTTTGTGTTTTCAATGGTCAAAAAGTACAATTCCCACCGGAACACTATAATGTCCCTTCCGGAGCCCCAAAAATCCTTCCCAGAGAAAAGTGCCTGAATTCAACACTGCTAGTAAATTTATTTTATCAAGAGTATCATTTATAATTATTATAATCAGAGAATGGGGAATACAAACATAATTTTTATGATTATATATTACTGTAGCAATTAATTAAAAAAAAATATGTGTACTTTATTTCATTTATGGTTCAGTAGTTTCAAGATCTCGCACTCGTAATGTCAGGTTCTCGCACGGACATCGATTAATCCTGTGTATTAAATCGATGCATATTATTTGTTTGCATTTCAATATTTTACAACGTTCTTTTTTCATATGATAGGAGAAAGGGGTGCACGTTTGAATATTTTTTTAAAAATCTGTACATTTCATATTTGAATTATATTTTTTGCGTTTTAAGTATTACATAATAAAAACAGTGCATTTCTTCATCATATGAACCAGAAATTAAAACTTTTACATATAAATTTCTGTTCAAACCTGCCCCATGTTGGGGTACCTTTGAACAAGTAAGGAGCATCTTTGAACAAATAAATAAAATATGAAAATATTGAGAGTTTTCATAAAACGCTGGAATATAAAGTAATGTTTCAGGAATATAAAGTAATATGAATAAAATTTAATAACTATATTTTATTGAAACTAATAATTTTTCTATTGTTTAACCAAACTTAAATCCCTCAAAGTTGATGTCAAAAATCATCGTTGAAACAACACAGAATGCCTCTCCAGTTATGTTTGATTGAGAAATTTTTTTAAAAAATATCCTTCTAATACACCAATGTGATATCTGATGCTTCTGGAAAATTAAAATTTTTCACGCATTCACACTTTTTATGGAAAAACCTGACTTAAATTCCATTTTATCTAGTACGAAAGTACTATTAATTCCGTAGTTTGGAAAAGAGTTTAGGCTTTGTTAGACAAACCTACTAAACCATGAATCCTTATTGTGTATCCAGACTTTGCAATTATCAAATAAATGAATGCCATCATCAATTTAGGTTTGAAACTTCCAATCGCTGATACATTCAGAAGTTGTAATACATGTGTGCAATAAGGAAGGATTGTTAACAGTATATGTTCATGTTCTTTGATATCCTTAATTAACCTCATTTCTCATAGAAGAAATTCCAAAAATAGTAATATTTAGGTACATCAACAACCCTTTTCTTCATAGTTTAGATGTTCAATGGTGCTTCAGCTTTTTTGTTCAATGGTGCCCCATCACATGGAGTTCAATATTACAACTGTTTACTTAATTCGACTGAAGAATTTGAATAAAACAAAGCTTATAAACTAAAGATTACATCTTTATTTAAGTGTTAAACAATAAACCAAAATTTTAAAGATACAAAATTTTGAACAAAAATCTTACAATGTTATTTTTTAAAGTTTAGATTCAAGAGGGAGAAAAATACATATCTTGCTTAGACAGTATTGTGCATACAAAATGGATCAGCTTTGTATACTTATTGCACTGAAGCAGTAGTAATGTATTGCCATAGACATTTTTAGAAAATAATTTATTTGGAGGAAAATATTTAGAGTGTTCAAAGGTGCCCCCAGTCCAAAGTGCCCCCTTATCCCCTACTTGAGGCTCATCTCAAACATTGTTAATTTGTGCTATTTAAGTTTCGCAGAAAAATTTTCCTAAAAACTCTCTGGTTTCCGTACCGGTTTGGAAACTGGAAGTGGTTTTAAAAGTTAAAAATTGCAACAGAAATTGAAAAAATTAAATATGAAATAACAATACTTGACATAGTTAACAAGTATCCCATGTAGAAAAACACATTAGGGTAAGCCTAGATTATTTTTAAATTTTTTACTGAATATTATTCAAATTACTTTTGTAAGAATAGAAAAAATTCTAAAATTGAGCCCCTCCTGAAAGAAAATCCTGGCTACGGGCCTGTACCTGGACTCAAATTATCATTATATTACTCATTTTCAAAAACATTTATAGTAATGCTAGTATTTTTTTCATTAAAAAGTTCTAAATTAAGGAGATAAAATTTTAAAGATGCCTTAAATTTAGTTTTCTAGACAGCAGCAATTTTTAACAATCTGGGAATTCAGGTACTTCTTCAATGAAAAATTCATTGTTTACATCTGAATGGTTGTATCTGCGTTATATGGAGAATTGTGTTGTATGGAATTGCTTTATAAAGAGACCTGCTGTAGTAGACTCCCACAAATCCTCAAATGCCTAAAATCTGCACATTATCACAGATGTAAACAATGAAACTTTCAGTTCAGATGTAAGGACAAAACAACAGAAAAATGTGTATGATCTTTATTATGCACATTCAATCATTTTAAAAACTAATTTATATTTTATTATTTTTGTTTATTGTTTTATTTAATTATTTTAAGATTTTACTATATTGCAAACATTCGTTATAATTTCGGTTACATTGTTAAATTCAAACTATTATTTTAAAAATGTAAGATGACAAAGCGATGACCAGAAATCTGCAAATTTCTAAACTCTGCAAAACTTCTGGTCTGAAGCCGTGCAGATTTAAGGGAGTCTACTGTGTACTTTTCTTGCAAAATGGATTCAACATTAATTTGATCTTTTTGCATTGGCCCCTTACATGCGGGGAGGAGTAAGCAAAACGTTTTTTAAACAAAAAAGATAGACAAAATTATTCTTCATTTTTTGCCAATAAACGTAACAAATATAATTTCCAACCTGGTTTCTCTAACAATAAATTGTGAGAACAACTTTGGTTTGATGAAAAATTATAATATCAAAAGAGAAATTCTTCACCCTCCCCCTAAATATATCTTGCAATATCAAGTGCAAGACCTCTCCCCTCCTCCAACTTCCGAAAATGATAATGTTGTGTGTATGCACAGCCCCTATCACATAAATTCCAAAGGCAAACGTAGGTGAAAAAGGATGAATATTTCTATTTATAGATGCACATTTGTATCTGTACTTAAGTCATACCTGAGATATATATTATGATAATTTAAGGCCCCTGTCCCTGTCCTCAAAGACATTCGCAAGCTGATGCTATTCCTTATAGGGAAGCATTTTTCTAATAACTTTTTTGCATTTTTACATTTTTAAAGATTTTTTAAGCTGTTGCATGCCTTTTATCGCAAGCATTGAGCTCGGCGACCGAATCTAGAAATTCCGTAACAAGAAAAACCTAATGCTCCGGTTAACGTAGTTTCAGTTCGTCAGACTTCGGCACAGTATCCTTTGGTAGACTTCGGCAGACATTGACGCGGTATTTTTTTTTTTTTTTTACACGGAACTTCGATAAATACTATTTATGAAATTTGAAACGTGTTCAGTGTATGTTTTGGGGAAGGTTACCACCTCACCTCTTCTGGGGGGGGGGAGGGGAAAACGGATGTGATACATCGTTCTAAAGCCCTGTGACTATTCATGTGAATGCGCCCCCTCCCCTCGCCGGCAAATCTTTCGAAATTTTGCCTGATGTGATTCTTTTAAACTGTTGATGACACCCATTGTGTGCTATATTGTTAGAAAAAATTGACCATTTATAATTTTTTACGCATTCGATGCGCCCTCGAAACGCCAGGGGGGGGGTACTTTTCTAAATTTCGTAAACACATGTCATGTGACATATCTTTGGAAAGGCCTTAAACAGCTTATTCATATTTTGCACGTCCGGTGCGCCATCCCCCTCTCTGCCCGCCAAGGGGGCATTTTCTAAATTTGTATACACCCATCGTGTGGCATATCGTTTAAAAGAACTGTTACTGCTCATTCCAATTATGCATGTTTGGGGTGCTGCACCCCACTTTGACCCTCCCCCAAAAGGGAACTTTTTATTAAATTTTTATCCACACCCCTCGTGTTGCATATATTTAGAAAGGTCTGAAACTGCCTTTTCCTATTATGCATGTCTTGTCTGTCACCCTCTACTCTGCCTCCCCAGGGGGGACACATTTTTAATTTCTTTACAACACCAGTCGTGTGACATATCAATTGAGAGGTCTGCAACTGCTTATTCATATTATGCATGCCTTGTGTATTACTCCCTCCACTCTGCCCCCAGGGGGGTACATTTTTAATTTCTTTACAACACCCGTCGTGTGACACATCATTTGAGAGGTCTGCAACTGCTTATTCATATTATGCATGCCTTGTGTATCACTCCCTCCACTCTGCCCCCAGGGGGGTACATTTTTAATTTCTTTACAACACCAGTCATGTGACACATCATTTGAAAGGTCTGCAACTGCTCATTCATATTGTGGATGTCTTGTGTGCCACCCCCTAAAGGGAGGCACATTTTTAATTTCTTTACAACACCAGTCGAGTAACACATCATTTGAAAGGTCTGCAACTGCTTGATCATATTATGCATGTCTTGTGTGTCACCCCCCCAGGGAGGGCACATTTAAGCTATTGCATAGCTTTTATCGCGGGCTTTGATCGCAGCGACCGAATCTAGAAATTCCGTAACGAAAAAACCTAACACTAAAACCTAACGTCGTTTCAGTTCGGCAGATTTCTAATTTATTCAATAAAAGAAAAAAAATTGTTTTCTTATCGGTCATCACGCTCAAAAAGTGTAACTTGAATTAATAAAAAAAAACTGCATAAGGGTCATTCCACAATATTTGGCTTTACAAGTTTGAAAAAAAAATTAATAAAAAATTAAGTGTAATACATCATTTGAAAGCTTTAAATCTCTTCTATTAAAATCTGCCCATATTTTTATTTATTTTTTAACCAAACAAAAGTTAGAACATTTTGTTTACAGCCACATAGAAAATTTTGTTACGTACAGGACATTATATTTTTAACTGTAGCTCAAAAAATATTTTATTTTATTTCAAAGTTTCAATGCTTTATTAAACATTTTAACAATAGTATTATATGAAATAAAAATATATATATTTTATAAATAAAATTCAATGATTATTCTCTTTTTGTCCCGTACGAAACAATTTTGAACTTATTTTTAATTTTTTTAACTAGTGATGACAGCTGAACAGTTTTTTTGTTTTCTCTTCAATTGGTGAACTAGCGTCTTAAATTATTCAATTAAAATATTATATCTTTTTATTTAGAAGTTGTGCATGATAAAATAAAAATGTGTTACGTACGGGACAAATCTGTTACGTACAGGACAAAATTCAGAATTTTGATTTCAAACCTAACAAAAATAAAATTTGTACACTATATTTATGATTTTCCTTCACAGATGGGAGCATTATTGACAAAAAATGTACAAGTAAATACACGTGTTTAGTTATAGGTGCCATTAGTTAACTCATAACATGCTTTGAATGTTGAAATATCATCTTAAGTAATCAATTGATTTTCATTAAAAAACAAAAATGATGTTCTGATAATTTTTTCTGCAATAGTATTTTAAATACATTTTGAGTCATATTTTTAGTTTTGAATACAATATTTAAGTAAAAAACTATTAATAAATACAAATTTGAAAAGAAGCATTATGGCTCCTACTTCTACAGAAAGAGTGAGAAAACATCGATTGAAAACAAAAAAATGATAAAGACACTTGGATGGCTGATAAAGTCAAAGAAAGAGAAAGAATTGAGGGATACAGGAAAAAGAAAAAGTCAATTATGAATGAAAAAGAGTTAAAACAACAGAGGAAGTATGAAAATGAAAGAAAAAGCGCCCAAAGAGCTAAGAAAAAAGAAATTGAAAGAAGCATGAAATGTCAAGATATCATACCTGAAGAGCAACCATCCACTTCCATAATTACACCAGAAGTTTTAGGAAAAGCTATAAAACGTGTTAAAAATGCATTATCATCAACAACAACTAAACAAATACCAGTTATTAAAGATGTTGTGAAAATTTGGTCACCAGGTAAAATTATGGTTCTTTCAAAGGAAATTAATATAAAACTTTCTGATGGATTAAATAAAGAAAAGGAAACTTGGAAGAAAAGAGTAGATGCCCTTTCGGAAGATCAAAAAAAGGGAAGTGATTGCCTTTTACAAACAAGATTCTATAAGCAGAATCTTGCCAGGAAAGAAAGAATGTTTCTGTAAAGGATCCTGTTACAGGAAAAAGAACAAAATATCAAAAACGAATTTTAAGAATGAAGTTGAAAGAAGCATATCAACTGTTAAAAGAAGCAGCCAAAATATCCATAGGGTTTAGTACATTTGCTGAACTCCGTCCTTCTGAAGTATTTCCAGTATCTCAAAGAGATCATGAAGTATGCATGTGTAATTGTGTATGCACCATGAAAATATTTAGATGTTACTAGATGGCCTAAATAAGATGAGTAAAACTATGAAATTGCCAACTAATGCAGAAACTGCAATGAAAGAAACAATCTGTTATTTGATTTGAATGATGACAAATCTCTAAATTGTTGTAAAAGAAATTGTAGAGTGTGGAGTAGATTCATGGGTAAACAAGGTAATAAATTTTGATGAAAATGACCTTGAAGAAGATATGAAAACTAACTTCTGTCAATGGAAACGAATTGAAGGAAAGATGAAAAAAAACTAATTGTCTGTGATTTACTTCAGGCAAAGGAAGAATTAATCAGCCTTTTGAATCCCTTTGTTTTACATGTTTATACAACACAAAAACAACTTGCAGAGTTCAAATTTCTCAAAGAAAACTTAAAAATTGGGCATTTAATAATTCATGAAGACTTTGCAGAAAATTTTATGTTAAAACAGCAAGAGGAAATTATGGCAGCTCACTGGAACTCAACCCAAGTAACATTATTTACTTGTATTATATATTATAGAAATAATGAAACTCTCGAACTGGAATATAAAAACTATGCTGTTGTTTCTGATGACATTAATCATACAAAACATGCAGTATTTGCTTTCAATTCAGCAATCATTGAAGATTTAAAACAAACGGTGGCATTTAATCACATCCATTTCTGGTCTGATGGATGTGGTGCCCAATTTAAAAATAGATTCAACATGCAAAACTTAATGCTTCACACACATTAATATGGGGTAAGTGCAGACTGGAACTTTTTCGGAACTGCACATGGCAAAGGTGCAGTGGATGGTTTAGGAGCTGTAGTTAAAAGAAACGTTTGGCTAGGTATATTACGCAAGCAGTATGTAATAAACACTGCAGTAGACTTTTCTAAAGTTGCAGAAAAAGAGACACCTAATATAAATATTAAATATGTAAGTGAAACAGACATACAGAGATGTACAACCAAATTTACACTAACTGAAAAATGGAAAGGTGCTACTGCGATATCAGGCATTCACAGCATGCATTTTGCCAAACCAATAGATTCTGACACTCTGGGCCTTTGGAAGCATTCTTGATTTTCTAATAAAAAGGATCCTGATGAAAAAAATACAGATTTTATGCCTTGTACACGATAAAAAATCTAATTTAGATGCGTGCACTGAGTTATTAAAAAAATCCGACTGGGTATCGGTCATGTATGATGATTATTGATAGCCAGGTGTTGTAGAGGACATAGATGAGAAATATATCTATCTATCCTTTATGAAGCCTTTAGGCAAAAAAAAATTTTCTTGGCCACACATCCCAGAAAAGGATAAAATTCTAAAACAAAATATTTTGACAAAACTTGAAAAAACACCAACTCCGATTAATAGCCGGGGACATTTTTCATTATCAATGGACGAAGAGAAAAAAATTTATGACATTATTAATGTTCTGGGACTTGTTTAAAACATTTATTTTATTTTTTAATGTTAATTATTTTTTCAAGTGAGCTATTTATGGAAAATTCCAATTTGTATAATAGCAATTTAAATGTCTAAGAAATCCTTAATTATTTTTATTTTAATAATTAAACATAAGTTTCAATACATTAATAATGCTGGTAAATTCATTAAATTAACATTTGCATGTATTTTAGTTTACAATTTCTTATAGTTCTGTTACTTTAAATCATAGGTCCCGTACGTAACAAATAGCTTTGTACCGTATGTAACAGAAATAATTAGCTTTCATTAATTAATGACTTGATTTAAAAAAATAATTTTAAGGTTAATTTAAAAAATGTACATTTCTGCTTCTATTCATTAAATTTGTTTATAAAAATATGTTGTAAATTCAGAGCAAAATCCAAATAACTAGAGGTACTTTTGAAACAATTTTTTGTGATGTCCCGTACGTAACACAACTTTATTAATTAAAAAAAAAACTATTGGCTCAAACAAAAAGAAATTTTACATAAATCAAAGTTGAATGGTATATAATGCATTAAAAATAATTGCAAACTTTCTCATTTATATTTTGATATTGAAAAAAGCACAAGTATCTGAAAATTTTGCTGTGAAATGTCCCGTACGTAACGCATGAATACTGCGGAATGAGCCTATTATTAATACATTTTACAAAAAAAAAATTGACACAAATTGTGAA
>CAXHSM010001376.1:27594178-27646848 GCA_964019185.1 Maratus speculifer | reverse complement strand
ATTAGGTAGTATTCCTAGACCAATCATAGAAAAAAAAATGTGGACACCGCAAGGCTTAATTCCAACTGAAAACATCACTCATTTACCAAATGATTAAAAAAAACATATGTACTATATATGTATTTTAACATATATCTGTATCTAGCATAGGTCTTTAAAGTATTAGTTGTCGTAACCTGGTTAACAAAATCATAATTGCCTTTTAAACTTTATTTGCTACGATGAATTGACGCCTCGATGAATTGTTCCGCGACGAATTGACGCAGACCCGTTTTAATGGAATATCCAATATACAGGAATAACCATTGGCGTACCCACGTAGGGAGCAAAGGGGGCTGAAGCTCCTCCCAGAACGCGAGGGTAGAACTCTTTAAGGGTTTTTTTTTATGAAAATTTGTTTTTATCGTATTTTAATATAATTTTGCAAAATAGAGATTTTTAAAATTACTAATCTTTTTACTATTTTTTTTCTTGTTTACTAATTTTCTCATGAAATTCGAAATATTACCATATTTAATATTCATCCCTTAAAACAATATTTTATTTTTATCAGTCGAAAAGATTTAAGTCTTCAAAATTAGCTTCATCAAAATATTTTAGAACTCCTTCTTCCCCCTCCCACAATTCAGTCTTCGCTCTATATCAATTTGAAAAACAAAAATAAATAAATAAATAAAAATGACCGAACTCAACACATCTTGCCTATTTTTAATCAAATGTAAAAATATCGGACCGAGCTCGTCCAGTATTCCGATCTCAAAAACATGGACCTCTAAAATATGCTAGCCCCCTCCAATGTTTAATCCTGGGTGCGCAACTGAGAATAACAATTACAACAAATACATTATTGTAAAAATATTCTTATTTTCCACGCCCTCATTAATTATAAAAAATTAAACAGAAAATAAATAAGAATAAATATTAAAATAAATATATAATCTTATTCTTTTTCGTAATACTAATAATATATATTCTACATAAAAATATAAGAATTTATATTATAAAAAACATTTTGCTTCTAAGATGTTGTATAATAACAAAAACATTTAAAATATATTAAAACATTAAATGTTTTTATTATTATACAACGTCTTAGAAGCAAAATGATTTTTATAATATAAATTCTTATATTTTTATGTAGAATATATATTATTAGTATTGCGATTTAGTTATTAGTAGACGTAATCAAGACTTATTTAGTGTTATTTTTGCACATTCTTATTCTTTTTATCAATAATTTAAAAAAAATTATTATTGTAGTACTTTGTTAAATGACAGACTTCAAAATTTGATTACCGTTACAGTTTTATGGCTTTAAAATATACGAAAATTTCATCGTTTTATTTTCTTTAAATTAAGTTCTTTCCTGCAAATGTATGAGGTGTTTATTTTAACATTTAGGAAAAAAAAAGAATTCGATTAAAAGTACATTAGTTTTAAGTAAATACTTAGGAGGTGTTTTTCCATTAAAAATTGCTTTCCTGAATTATTTCGCACAAATATTATTCTTTATTCTGAAAAAAAAAAGACTTATTGATATTTATATAATTGTTTTTGTAAACTTTGCTATAATCCACCCAGTACTGTTCTCAGGGCAGAGAATTGGGCTTTTTAACTGTGGTTTTGACATAAAAATATATATGCATAAAATGGTTTATTTATTTTCATTCAGTAACGACGATACAAGTTTTACATACACTTATTAACGATACAAGTGGTCCCCAGCGAAAGGCAAGGGACACTTGTTAAAGCAAAATGGATTAAAGATCTGAGACTCCGAGTGTGTAGCCTATACTAAAACAGTTTTAGCTTTTTCGAATTTTTATTCCGGTGTGAAACTTTCCATATTCTGAAAGTTTTCCGAAAGATTCTTATGCATTGTTGAGTCATTCTTCTATTTCCAATATTTCTTCCTATTTGCAATGTCCACATTGACCGTTTGTTGGTTGCGAAAATTGAGGGGCTACTTCAGTCAGACGAAAATGCCCATTCGCTAATGCTAATAATGTAATAGAAGAAATTATTTAAAGTATCTTGCTTGGATTTCAATATTTCAGTTATTTTCAGTTGGATACATGAGGTAAATCTGTACGAAGGCCGATTTTTACTTTTTCAATTTTGTTAGAAGGTTTCTATTTAAGGGGATGTTTTTATTTTCGAAACCGGTTCCGAAAAAGGAAGTTAAAAATATATGTAAACAATTAAAAAAAAAAAAATGGCAAAAAGGCCTTCATACCTCAGCTATCCACTGTAACAAAAAAGAATACTTAAAAATACTAAAATGTATACGATATGCCTTTAAAAAGCCTCCAATCGGTAGATATCGTAAAAAGATCGTGGAAAAATGGTAGATTTCGTTAAAACATAGGAACAAACGGCAGATTTCCCCCAAAAGATCGCAAAAAAGGCGTGTTTCATCAAAAGATCGTGAAAAAACTGCAGATTTCATCAGAAGATCGATAAAAAACTGCAAATTTTGCCAAAACATCGCGAAAAAACTGCAGATTTTGCCAAAACATCGCGAGAAAACTGCAGATTTCGTCAAAAGATCGCGAAAATTACGATTAAAGATTACCAAAAACTGCCAAATTCTTCGAATAAACGCTAGAAACGACTAATTTCGTTGAAAAATCGTGAAAAAAAGACAAATTTTGTCGAAAAATTGCGGAAAAACGGTAAATTTCACCAAAGGTGAGCGAAAAAAAAATTTTCGGGAAAGATCCTTTCGTTACATCATTTTTTTTGCTGCTCCAAAAACTGGGTTTGTGGGTATAATTTTTTTTCCTTTAGTTTCTCCTAAAATTGCTTTCCCTGCTCCAAAATGATTTTATTGCTTCTCCAAAAAGCGATTTTTCTGCTCCAAAACCCATATGATTTGCTTAATTAATAACTGTACCTTTTTTTTTTCATTTGTATGAATTTGAAAAATATCTCAATGCAGATTTTTTAAAAATTATCTTAAGGCTGTTTGTTCACAAATCTAAACTGAACTCTTCCTGACATATGTCAGAAAGAACCCATATGCGCACTTTACATTTTCAAATATTCCTCAAATACGTACACCATATTCTTCATTTCATTTCTCTTCGTAAAAGCATGAAATTGCTACGCGTTCTTGCTGATATTTTACATTGAAAATAACGGTACCCGTAAGAACAATGTTCACAAATTTCGAACATTTGGTCTTTTAATCGTGTTAATTAATTTTGCAGGTAATTGCCGTAAATTTGATTTAAAAAGAAAAAAATTGTCTTAGGAGCAGTTGAGTTTGATATCGAGGCTGTATAACTAAATTAATTATTAATTATATACCAGCAAATATTAAAAATAAACATATTTAAATACCCAATATCTTAACCCATTCTCAAATATGTACATAAAATGATTCAAAAGCCTATCGCTAAAAAACGTAGCTATTTTAGCCTTTCTCTTTTGTATAAGCTAAATTTGTAGATTTTTGGACTATTTCTTTGTTGCTTGGATGGTTGCAGTACATTTTTGTCATGCTTCGAATGAAAGTTAAAATGAAAGGAAACACAATAACTTCAATTGAGTAAAGAAAGAAGTAGCTTCTCCCTCTCTCGCTGATTTGACTTTGGTGCTAGGCGTTTGCAAAGCTGCTAAGTCTCCGGCTTTATGAATACCATTATTTTAATTTTGAAATGTTTTTTATTTATTTAATTAGAGCGTTTGGCCAATTTAAAAGAACAACATTTCCCCTAAAATAATAGTAGTTTACAAAAAGCCGGAGACTTGGAAACTCTGTTAATTTCTTTAGAGCTGTGGAAATGTAACGTTATCAGTTTTTCAGTGATTTTGAACCCTTTCCCTCCCTTTCGACGTCATACGTTATTATCCCTCGAATTTTCTTTCTTTCTTTTTTTTATGTCATTTAAAATCACAATCAGTTTCTTAAGAATCATGTTCAGTTCTTAAAGCTTTATTAAATCATAAAAGTTTCAGTAGAATAAATATTTTTGCATAATTTACCAAACTCTCTATTTAAGAACAGTATAATAAACTGGACGAAATAAAAATACCTTTCTGTAACTCTATTTTAATTTTTTTTTATAATAATCTACATGTTGCATAATTACTTATTTTTAGTTTTTACTGAATTTTGTTATTTACTGAAGTAGGACAATTACTTTACAGAGTCATTCGCATCGTACATTAAATCCAATTTGATGCTCCATAGTTACATTTTTATTTAAATCAAGTAACACTATTTCCATTTATTATTATTATTTCTAAATCTTTCTTTTTTAAATATAAATATACATTTTCAAAATCGTTTATTATAGTATTATATACATTTAAACAGAGTGAATCAATCAAAATTAATTTAATTAAAATTTCATGCAAAGGAAAAGTATTAAACAAGAATAGAAATAATAATATTTTAAAATGTGAAAAGTTCAAAGAAAAATATTATTAATTAAGATTGCAGATGCAAAATGGTCCGCTCAGTATTCTTAAATGATTTTTTTTTACAGCATCAAAGTATTTTCTTACGTAAAAAAAAAAAAAAAAAAAAAAAAAAAAATGAATTAGTAACCTTGAAAAAGTTAAAGTTCCAATGGTATAAAAAAATTTATTATTTTATTATTAACAAACAATCGATATTTTTTATGATTTTTTAAGTACTTGACCTATATGACATAAATATTTTAAATTTCGGAGTAAATAATAACCAAATATATTTGTGTAATCATTAGATAAAAATATCAATTATACAATCTATACAAGAATAATTAACTAAATTATTCGTTCAAATTAATTGAATAAAAAATACAAAAATATTCATCATATTAAAAAAAATAAAAAATAAAAAAATAAATATTAATTGAAAATTGCAAAAAAATATTTTTCAATTTTCATTTAACTTTCCTTTTCTACAAAAAAAAAAAAAAAAAAAAAAAAAAAACTATAACAAATTTATTCTTAAACGATAATGAACCCTTACAAATTAAAATTTATACAAAAGTAATTAACTTAATGAACATTGATTCAGATTTAACAAAATAAAATTAATGAGAGTATTGTAAAAACAGACTAACTGAAATTTCATCACGCTTAGCACACGTCAGTGCATAAAAATGCTAATGATCCTCTCCGATCCCGAAAGCCTACCAAGGGTATACGGAAAATACTTTCTAAATCAAACTTATCGATAATCTGTGAATATGCGAACAATTACTGCATTCGTCTTCATTTTATGTGAAACAAGCAATGGATAACGTAAGTGTTTTCATTAAACGTTAAACTTGGTCATAAAGAGAAAAAAAAGGGAAAAAAAAAACATGTTTTTTAGTACAGTAGCAGTTTATCTAGGCGTATTTTTAAATTTAATGTATATTGCATTTATAAATTTTACATAAGAAATTCTTAAATACTTTTCATTTTTAAGAATGGAAAGATTGACGATGATAAATTAGAAATTATAACCTTATTCAAAGTTTTCACAATTTAATTTGCTATATTTTAAAACTCAAGTTCAGTAATGTAATATAGGTAATGTGCGATAGAAATTAAATTTACACAACCTTTTTCCTTTATTTTTTAGACAAGCAATTTGAATTAATTATAATTTAAAATTTCATGTTTAGTGTGGTTTTTTTTTTAAGAATTATTTTATTTTATCTTACTAATCCTATTTAGTGCGAGGATACCAAAAGCTAAAAATAATGATCACGTAAATAGCGAGTTAGATAAAAATAATAACATGAAAGAGCAATAACGCTGTGATTTCGTGCTTAATTTTCCAAAATATATGTCCCAATAATACATAAATTGGGACATATTGCATTTAATCTGCTCAATCGATTAAAGTGTATCAGTTTCAGTCAAAAATGTTAACATTCAATAACAAAAGAAAATTACCACATATAATTTTTATAGCCGAAGGTCAGTGATCTTCAATGAACATCTTTATATCACGCAGTGATCTATATTTCACTTAAGATAGCTAGAGGACCGCCCACATTTGTTATTTCTCATTCTGGTCTTAAACAGAAGTTCAAAAAATTTACTAATGAACAGCACGATTATTAATAAATTTATTTAATAGAGTGAGTTGCAGAAACCTTTATCTAAAACAATAAAATGCATGTAAAATATTCTAGCATATAATGGGCGCCTATGTTATGACGCTTTATTAGTTTTATAATTAGGTATATTGATATTTCATATTTATGCGCATTCTTTTTTATTATTTATTCTTTTTTTAACTATTATTTTAAGAATCATTAAACACTAATGAAAAAATTAGCAGGTCGTATAAAGAGCTAAATCACGCAATGATCTTGCCTATCTATATTTCACTTCAGATTGATGGAGAACCGCCCACTTTTGATATTTCTGGTTCTAGTCTTAAACAGAAGCTCATAAAAATTTGCTAATGAACAGCATGATTATGAATAAATTTAAATAGTCTTTATATAAATTTAAAACAATAAAATAGATATAAAGAATCCTGACATAAAACTGTCGCCTACGTTTAGTTCCTGTTTTATTATTAGGTGTATTCTCAGCATTATGCGCCTTCTCTCTTTTATTTTTATTTTTCTGTAACTAAACCTTCATGAGATAGATAAAGTTAAAATAGAATAAAGTGCATTAAACAAATATTAAAACTAGTACAAACATAACAAGCTAAAATGTAAAGAAAGATTGCTAACCCATCTATTTAAATATTAGCTAAGCGTTCGGAATAGTCAAATTCATTCAAATAATCGCGTCTTCTTCTTCTTCTCACGTTCATTAATATAGATATCTCAATTCTTATTCTTTACTTTTAAGCTTTCATGTAACATATATAACGCGGATTAATATTTGAAATATTCTTTTATGCGACGAATTCCATGCCAATTGAAACCAGTAGTGAATTTTTCAACTTCATGTTATCTTCAAGTATTTGGTGTCATTTTAAAGGGAATTTATTGCAGTTAATGGACTTAATATTTATTTTTGAAAATTATGCATGGTTTATTTAAACTTTATGATAAATAATGGGTGTTTAATGATTTTGATTTATAATGTTAAAATGTGACTTTTTAAAAGATCAATTATTTATTAAAAATATGGTGATTTTACATATTTTTTCATTTATATAATAAGTTAAATGGTTCCTAATCATAATTTTACAGTAATAATCTTCATATACAACTTTCTTCTTATTTCTTTAAAATAGAGTTATTTATAATTTTTATTTGTCCCCTCTGTTACAATTTTTTTAAGATTTATTTTATTCAATATATAAACAAGATTTAAATTTAATAAAAAGTGTTTATAATAAATATCATTTGTGTAATCATATTATGTATTAACTTTGAAAATATATTCAAAATTTTTTTAAATACATGCGTAACAGAGGAGATGGAGCTAAATGTCCCCTCTGTTACACATGGTTGTGAACGAATCTAATTATTTTAACACAATCTAATTTTCAATGCAATCTAATTATTTTAAGCAGCTTAGATAAAATCCAACCAAGTGTGCGTTACAAGTAGATTTTAGCAAAAACTTTACTTTTGTTACACAAAATGAGATACAATCAGCACATTGGATTCACAAGCAGTGTTCTTTGTTTTACTGCTGTTGCTTGGCTCCCAAAAGATGATCTCTTGGAAGAAAAAGAAATTAAGAGTTATGTCATAGCCAGTGACTATATGCAGCATGACAAAAATTCAATCCACACTTTCAATGAAAACGTATTTGATAAATTATAAAAGGAATTCCCTGTGTTAAAATTGACACTTTTAGTGATGGGCCATCATCCCAATTCAATCAGAAATACACACTTTGTAATGTTACTTTCTCACCCTTTAAAGTTACCCTTTAAATTAATTTGTTACTAGTCATGTAAAGAGTGCTGTGAGTGGGAAAGTTGATGGAGTGGGAGGTACTGTAAAGAGGACTGAGTACCGAGGAATTATGTCAGGGAAAATCGACTCCTCCACCATCTGATGCTAAGTCATTTGCTGATACCATTTGCAATGGAGTAGAAATTATTTATTGTGCAAAAGAGGATGTAGAAAGGAACATTGCTGTCTTTAATGAAAGAGTTTCAAATATAAAAGATATATCAAACTTGAGAAGAATTCATTGTGTTAAAGTGCTACAAAAATATTGTATTTCTTATTCATCTGTGTCTGTTGAAGAAGATGTACAGTTTTGCTTTAAAGATGGTATGCATAAATCTGTAGAAAATAACATTTTGTTAACTCCTGATGTTAATGTTGGTAATTTTCCAATTGTTAGATTTCAAAGAAAGAATAGGATGGTGGAATTTGTTGCCCAAATAACTGAAATTGACAAGGAAACTGACAATGTCCATGTTGTATTTTTAAGTCAGTCTAGTGGACTGAAAACATTTAAATATAATCATAAAGATATAGCACGGGTTCATATGTTTGAAATAAAACAAGTACTACCAACTCCAACATTAAATAATCAAAGCATCACCTTTGATAATGATATTGCACAGGCAATATGATCACTGAATTTGTAAAATGGTCTGTTACGTTCGATTAATTTCATTTAAATAAAATGTGTTTTCAATTTAAACAATCAGATGGGTAATTATTTTACCTTGATATGTCTTTACTTAAAAAATACATTTAATTTCTTTCTGTAATTTCCAAATCACAGAGTTTTATATAAATTGTAGTGCATGTCAAAAAATGTGGGTTTTTTTTCTTGTCCCCTCTGTTACATACCATTTTAATTAATTTATAATTAAATAATTAAGCTTTTTCATCGTTTCTAATAAATTAATTAAGCACTGCTCCATAAATTAACATAGTCTTGTAAAATTTTTGTTTTTGGAAAATTTAGTAAGTATTTAAATGGCAAAATTCTTGTGTAATTTCCCCTCTGTTACGCTTGGAATTCATCATATAAATAATTTAAAAAGTCTGCGAATGGATATACAGTATTTGGTTAACTTCAGATTTATTTAACAATTTCAGAACGGGAGTATTTTGCAGAATTTTATATCTTTTCTCACCGCCTGAAGCAGAAGTTTCTCCCTAATTAAATCTTGAAAGTGCTCCGATTAAGAAACTTCGGGTTGATCATGCTCATAAGATTAATAATTGAATACTTTGAAAAGATAATTATAATTTGCAATTAAATTTCAAGTATTTTATATTATTCGTAGATTTCCAATTATAGTTCAAAATCTTTAACTGGATTATTGATATTCGCTGTGATTAATTATTATACATAACACCTTAAGGGAGCACAGCCTACATTTAATGGCATTCTTAAGACTAATTCAGTAGTTTGTTAATTGCCCTTATCCTTCTCAACCCTGAGATAAATATTACGAAGGATCACGAAAACTAGCTTAAAATGATTATGAAACGTCTCCAAAAATGTAGAAGGCTATATACGAATTCTTATGATATGCATGCATTTATTGAAAAAGTCTAGGAGTAATTTAAACAATTCTGGAAGAATTTAAATTAATTTAAAAGGTGTCCTTTAGTCTCTCCTACAGACGTCATCAGGACTAAGTAGGTCAAATAAAAACAGAATTACTACAAAATTGTAAATTCTAATGTATTAATGTATATCATAAATAGAATTTATTTGCATAAATAAATAAATACATTTAAAAAACAGGAAATAAAATGAACGTTAGTTTTAGAGTTAAGGGTTGTTATCGGTTGAATTGTTTAATACGAAATTATTTAACAATTTGTAGTTATTCATTGAACTAAATTCTGATTCATTGTTTATCTCTATTTTTTATTTAATACCTTTATAATTCTGAAATATATTTTTTCCTAATTATACTAAAATGTTGTATAATACTTTTATAGCAAAATTCGATAAAGAGTATTTTAAATTATTATATATATATATATATATATATATATATATATATATATATATATATATATATATATATATATATATATATATATATATATATATATATATAAAGAATTAAAGCAGGTTATTATTAATTTAAATATTTTTTCTCTATTTAAATAGTCCAAGGAATTGGTATATGTTTTAAGCTTCTCTAATAATTATAAACTCTCCCTTTTTCAAAAGAATTATTATATTTGAACGAATAATTAATATTACGTATTTGAACGAATAATTAATAAATAAAAAAATTTCCTCACCATGACCACGAGGATGCAGGACGAAAGTATTAAGAAATTTTTAAAATATGGCTATTTTTAACCTAATGTCTATAGTATTTTTCATGTCTATAGTGTCGCAGTTCATGTTTCGTATTTTGTTATAAAAGATATTTAATAATTTTTTTCTGCTAGTTTTTAATAAATTAATTTAATGAGATTAAATACGCAAATTTTAGTTATCATAATTTGGAATGGAAGATCATATGTGTTCACTTATAGGTATGTTTGAGGAGCATATTTAATATTTATAAGAGATAAATTTACTATTTAAGGCATATATTTAATAGTAGAAACAGACATAATGTTTAATTCTACTCAAATCAGAAATATTGAGTGAAAATAATTTATAAATATTTCAACTAGGTAAAATCAACTGACATGACAGTCATTATTCATTGTCAAATACCACTAGCACCTTACAAGCCAGCAAGTGGTGAAAATTTGAATATATGATAGGCAATTGCAATTCTTCCTCCTTCACTCCAAAACTGTACTAGCGGCTCTTTCGTAGAGCGGCTCACTATGAAATAGCTTAGGCTGCGAGCGAACAGCACTAGTTTTTATTACACTAAAAGAGCAATCAATCAACCTTTGTTTCCGAACGGAACAAAGGTGAAACCTCTTTAAATTATTTTTGAGGGACTGACCCTACCAAATTGACAAAGGAAGGGGAACTTTTATCCACCCCATCTTCAGTCGTAAAGTTGTCAACTGATTTCGAGTACGATTTCTCTCTTGAAGTTTAAAAAAAGTTCACTGAAAAAGCACTTTATACATCAAAGTGCCGACAAGAAAGATAAAAAATAGCGACACCTGACCGCAAGAAGTTAATGCTATGTGTCTGGTCCTTTAGTACATTAATACTGCAGGTAAGGAAAGAGGAATGGAATAGACTATACTTCCGGCCCCACACCTTGGTTCTGGTTTGATTTCACCTTACTGTCCAAGGAGCTTTAATTATGCAACGTTTAAAATAAAGAAAAGAATTGTTTTTTTTAAATGGAAAATAAGATTTTGTTTGATATGTTTTACATTGTTTCATAATTTTAATGCACAATTTAGAAAATTATTTTTTGAATATTCTTATGTTGCTGTCAGTTTACTCGTAAATTTGCACAGGACACATTATACAGACTATTTTCCAATAATTTTACGCAGAAACATTTACTGATTTATCTTTTTCATATTGAAATTAATGAGTACTTTTGTGATAAATTTTTAACATTTTTCTTTAATTTTAGTGTAATCATTTTGTTATATTGCATATATTATACATTATTATTTATATTAAGCATATTTCTCCCACTTGGTAAATTTCTTGTATTTTATAAAAATGATTAAATTTTCATAAATTTAATTTTAAAGAAAATTTGACTTTAAGACTTATAATTCTTTTCCCAATACACAAATTTCAACAATTCAGTTGGATATGTATTTAAAAATTATTATAGACAAACATTTCTTCTAATCACATCACTTATAAATGTTTTTAAAATCTTCTTTGATTATACGAATTTAAATATGCTTAATGATGCACAAATAGTTAATATTTCTTATTATTTTTTTTAAAGATGTATTGCATCTAAAAAAAAAGAAGGAAAGAAAGTCACAATCAGTTTATCATTATAAACATTAGAAATGATTAAGGGATATTTTTCTATTAGATGTGCAAATATTTAATTTTTTTTAGATTTTTCAAAATAAATGTATAATATTAACAATAACCATTACCTTTATAAAATTTAATTTTTTTAAGTATTTTCGTCTTTTGGATAATTTTATTTGTAATAGCATATTAATCTGAACAAAATTTATTAAAAACTGAGCATATTTTTTTAATGAAAATTATTATTTATCAATTAAAGTTGCCATTATTTGTCATTTAAAGTTTATGTTATGATATCATTATTTTAATGAATTTCATTTTCATCTTTCGAATGGCCACATTAGCACTTTTCACATGTCTTATGTTGAAAATTTGTGGTTTTACCAATGCACCCAAAAACTTTTTAATGTTTTAAAATATTTCTGGATATTTTGTACATTTATTGTAATTAAAAAAAAGAATAATCATTAATCGATATTTTAGTCCTCACCGCCCTAAACTCTTCACATGACAAAAGATATTTATTTCTAGTGTGAGAATTTGTAAAATTTCCATTTAATTTTATTATTATTATTTTGTATACTCTACTCAACCATCCTCTCTCACAAAACACAAGTTTAAAAACTTTTTAATGTTTTAAAATTTTCTTGCCCATTTTTTGTTAATTTAGAATAAAAACAACAATCTTTCTTATACCCTTCCCCTCCTCAATTCTTCACATAGTAAAAAATATTTCCCTCTCTTTTTTTTTTTTTTTTTTTTTTTTTTTTTTTGAAAGAAGGCATTTTCCATTTTATCTTTTTCTGCTTATCACTTTTATAAATATTTAGTGATATTATCCTTTTTTTTAATAATAGAATCAAAAGAGAAAATAATAATACTAAAAATAACTAGCTCAAAAATTTCATCTTATTATATTAGTTTAAACAATGCAATTACAAACAGGATGTTTACTTGAATTTTTCATGTAATTACATCGATGTAAGAATAATGAAACAATACGTAACAGCACCTGGTATAAGAATAATGAAATCGTGTAACACATGTTCAATAAACTCAAATGTAAAATTTGAGCGCAATCATATGTAGAATGTTATGGCTGTGCTATACAATTTAGTTGGTAGCCGAGTTCAGAAGATAAGACATAAAACTCCCAACCAGTCTCCTCTTTTCATCCTTCTCCTCTCCCCACCTTCTACATTGACAGTTCTAAATGGACCGTTACGTTACATAGTGCGCCATTTTTCGAAAAAGGCTCTAGTAAATGGGCTATACAGAAAATGGATTGTAATATACTTAAACTTTATTTTTTTAAATATCTGGTATAAAACTTTGAATTTTTTGAAAGTTTGTAGCTCTTAACATTTAAAACCTAGTTTATTGCGTAACATCCTTTGTAGTGTAATTTTACCGGTCTCGATCTACTAAAATGCATCGAAAGTTACTTTTGACTAAACATATTTGAAATGTAGTAACTAATTTGAGACAAAATTTTCGACTTAATTGTAGCAACTAATTTGGGACGGAGGGTGAACTATCTACAAATTGTTCATTTTTCATAGAAAAATGCATTATTTTAAACTGCAATAAATCTGCGATTCTTTATACTAGCATCTAGTGTGCTTATATCCGCGCCAACTTTAAAAGATTAATGTTTGAAATCTATATATGAGTGAGTATGTCGAAATTTTTTTAAACTATCCTGAAGTGTGGGATTGAAAAGAATTCATTTCTTCTTTTGCATTCATCCATTCTAAGTTGAGAAACTGAGTGCAGCATCCTGATACTGCAATTTTTTTTTTTTTTTTTTTTTTTACTATACTATGCTGCATTGTAGTAAAGAAAATGAGGATTTTAGTGATTTTTTTAGTGCAGTAATTATTTTCGACTACTTATTTTAATAAAATTGATATAAACTCAAAGCACTGTCTTTTGTTTTAACAGGTTTCATTCTGAAATTGGTGAATGATCCCTACTATTTACTACTAGTTTCAAATGTTTAATATATAAAAATTGAATTAATTGGTTAAATTGAAATAGATAAAATTTATTTTGTGTATTTTGCACAAAATTTCTTTTCTTCATTTAGCCAATGGTTGAATATCTCTAGACAGGTGTTGTGTGTGATATTGATTAATAACTTATTAGTTAGTGTAATTATTAATTTAATATATATTATTTATTAATTTTTTGGTCGAATGGAATTAATTTATGTAAGATTACGGGAACAAGATATTTATTTTATTTTACAAAATTAAAAATTATATTGTAATTTTTTAAAGAATAACAGTTTTTTTCTATTTCTTCAACTTGGAAGAAAACTTTTCTTCCTAATGGTGTTTTACATGGTTTTTTCCCCCGGGATTTTTTCCACGAGCTTGCAAATGCAGCTATTTTGGGATGAAAGCTAATCACACATGCCATTGAATGTTATTAATTTAAACTAGAGTTACCATTAAAAGAGTTTTTTTTCAACTCATACCAGTCAATTTATTGAATAATTTGTTGATGCTTTTAAATGCCCTTTCAGGATCTTCAAAATACAGTCTTGTCTCTCTATAACGAAACTCCATACATCGAATTTCTCTATATTGTAACGAATTTTTAGTAGGAACGGTCCCCTTTTCACATGATTACATTAAAAACTGTCTCTATATAGCGAAATATCTATCTTCATATAACGAATATTTCATAAATTGGTCTTAATTTATTCTGTTTTAAAAAAGCTTCGAAATCATGTGGAATCAATTTTCCATCACTCATTTTTGATTTATCATTCAGTGCTGAGGTTTTTTTTTTTTTTTTTGTTTTTTTTTTTTTTTTTTTTTTAATAAATATTACTTCCATTGACGTCTAATAACTGGACTAAGAAATGGCAACCTCTTTTGAATCCAACATTACCTACCCACCAGCACGTGATGGTGGGAGCGAATGCACGCCAAACCGGTTTCTCCCGCCGATCCCACCAGCCACCAAGACCTATTTCGTCTGCGTTGCGTTCTTATGTGAATGAAAGCAGAAAATTGCCAAGAAGGGATAATCGCCAAAAATGACACCCTTTTGGCAAGGAAAACTCTCGCCAAATCTGGGCCATTCCAGCTTCAAGTATTTTCGAAGAGAACAAAGGGATCCGTTATCTAGTTGTTGTTTCTGATCTATGATTACTTCTCTACTTATTCTTTAAATCCAACGAGTTTATCCCACCTCCCACACACCTTTCAACACCTTCTCAAAACAGAGTCAATTGGATTGTTACACATATAAGAGAGGAATCAATAAGAGGCACATAAGAGAAACCTTCAAATGGAGGAAAATGTTAATCACAAATTTTCATTCCTTGCTAAAATTTGAGCATTTTTTTTCAGAGCGTGACAATTTTAAAATCAAAACAACAAAAAATTACAGATTTCTTCCTCTAAAATTAATGCAAGTCTTCCTTATTTGATTTTCATATAAGCTTTCAAATAAATGTCTGTTCTCTTTTTTGAAACTGCTTAAATAATTAAGAAATAAAATGTTAGGTTAATATATACTTTTAAACATTTCAAATTCTTAATTAAAAAAATCAAAAATAATATTTGTTAAAAATTTACACATTAAATGCAATTTTTAACATCATTCTCTACACATCGAATTTCTCTATATAACGAATTTTTTACTGGAACGATGGATTTCGTTATATTAAGACTCGACTGTATTGTCGACAATGGTTTTAAAAAGCGAGTGAGCGCCTTTACCGGCAATAAGTTCTCCTCGCAATATTTGCAATAAACAGTGAAACCAAAGAACTGAGAGGGAAATATAACTCGTAGCATTACCTTTCCCAGATAATTAAGCAATTTAGTTCAGTATTAAAAATATTTTCTACAGAATACAATCCATCACTTCAATTTTGGGTCTAGCCAGATAAGCATAGCAAAATCGCCCCCCATGACCAATGTTTTAAATAATAAGACTCACGATGATAAATAAAGATACAGTGTTTTTAGCTCCTGACCTTGAACTCTCCTTGAGATAATCGCGAAAATATTCGCCAGCGCTACTATTTTTCAAATATGTATTTTTCAAAAAGTACAAAAGTTAGAAAAATGAAGTCAGTGCGTATTAAAGAAGATATTATATCACATTATATATCTTTTTTTTTTCATTTTTACACAAATTTACAAACAAAAATATATTTTTAAAATTATTAGTGTAATAATTCCATACTTAACCAACTTAATTTGCAATAAAAGAGAATAAACAAGGTCTCAATAAACCCTCCGCATCTCAGCAGGCGTCTAATTTTAAAAATGCTTCTTAATTTCGAAGTTATTTTGCCCTTTTATTTTTAACTTATTTATTTTTAAATGCCTTGTTTACTACTTTGTTAGAAAATAAATAAATAAAAAAATGAGCTGATCACGACGCCACGTAAAAGTTCGGCGTGGTAGTGGAAGATGAAAATAATAAAAAATTTCTCTTTCGATAGATAAAACTGTTTGTTAAATATAACAGTATTAAGTATCTTGTGAACATAATTTTTCCCATGAACAATATAATCCAAAAACATACTTTATGACGTATAGTAAGTGTCCCTAAATTTTCCTATAATTTTGTGAAAAATTACTAAAATTCCTCGCCAAGAATTTACAACCAATTGATTCTTTCTCTGTACATGCAGAATTTTAATTCAAGATGGACATTCAGTTTATTTGTATTTTTTAAAATCTAATTATATTTTCAGAAACCAGTTTTACTCCTTAGAAGAGCAATAATTTATTTCTATATAAGGCTATTTCTGCAAATAATCATATAAAAAGCGTGCCAATGCTTCTATTCACCTCCAGTTTATCAGTAATTCCCTTTCTCTTTTCTGAGAACTTGACAATGACCACAACCCTAAAGCCTAACTTCAGGTTATCGGATTAAGGAGGCTCAGGAGTTAAAAACTTTTCAAAAAATCGTTTTTTTTATGATCTAGTTTGATTATTCAATTAATTATTAACTCAATGCAAAAAACCGCATAAAAATATTAGCATTTTTAACGGAGTTATAAGCATTTATGTATCAATACTTACATAGCCGCATCCATATAATTTCAACTTTAAGTCGCGTTTTCTCAAAACTTGATTTATGATGACTAACACCAAGATTTAAAAAAAAAACTATTTGATAGAATGGCCTTTTTTTTTTTTTTTTTTTTTTTTTTTTTTTTTTTTCATGCATATAACATCATTATCTAGATTATGAATTAAGGATATAACTATCACTTAATAAAAACAGTATAAAAAAATCTCTCAAAGTTGAAAATTTAAAAAACCCCTAAAAAATACAGCTTTTTTTCCCATTAAAAATACTCAAAATATTAAACTATCCAAAATATATTAACAAACATATATAAATAACATATATAACATCATTATCTAGATTGTGGATTAAGGATATAACTATCACTTAATAAAAACAGTATAAAAAAATCTCTCAAATTTGAAAATTTAAAAAAAAACCCTAAAAAATACAGCTTTTTTTCATTAAAAATACTCAAAATATTAAACTATCCAAAATATATTAATTCTAGATAATAATGTTATATGCATGCAAAAAAAAAAAAAAAAAAAAAAAAAAAAAAAAAAAAAAATTAAGTTATTTTATCAAATAGTTTTTTTTTAATATTGGTGTTAGTCATCAAAAATCAAGTTTTGAGAAAACGTAACTTAAAGTTGAAATTATATGGATGCGGCTATGAAAGTGTTGATACATAAATGCTTATAACTCCGTTAAAAATGCAAATATTTTTATGCGGTTTTTTGCATTGAGTTAAGAATTAAATGAATAATCAAATTAGATCATAAAAAAATCGATTTTTTGAAAAGCTTTCAACCCCTGAGCCCCCTTAAGGGGGGACATCAGGTTGAGCAGCCAGAAAATGACAATAGTTTGACAATTACAAAAAACACTGTAATTTCAAAACCAATAAATAAAATACAACAATTTTTTGTTCTATACTTTCATAAATATTTCTGTTTAAAAAAACATTCAAATATATATATTTAGCAATATTAATTAGTTAAATTTTAATGACAAAATGGACTGTTTAAAAATATGAATTTTTAAATTTGCATCTTGCGCGCAAGATTTAAAAAATTCTATTGCAGGTATATATTTAATATTGCATTTACATTTACTTATATTACTATATTTTACATTGAACCTAAATTTAAAAGTATATTCAAGTTCTTTTGCATAATTAATGGCATAAATAATCATATTTATTAAATTTAGCAAAAAAATTACACTTATTTATTCAATAAAAAAATTTCTATGATAAAAAACAGACTAAATTGAGGTTCAGCTTAAATGTACGCATAACAATTAGTAAATTGCAAAATTTCATGGTTCTATGATAGTTAGTTTTTGAATGAGAGTGCGCGCAATACCCAAAAACACAGTTTTGAGAAAAACGGCTTCAAAGTTAATTTTATTAATTAACTGCAAATTTTACAACAATGAGGATTGCTTATCATGCTAAAATTCACCAGGGGCATAAACACATCCTTCTTTAAGTTGCAGAATGTCAGTTGCAGCTTTTTTGGTCATTTTTTTTTTGCTCTAAGGGCTTCAAGTGTACATGCTAGTGACAGCTTTTCTGAGCGACCGGAAAGTGACAATAATTTGACCACTACTAAAAACTTTGCAGTTTCAAAACCAATTAATGTAATACAGCAATTTTTTTCTATACTTTCAAAAATAGTAACGGTTTAAAAAAACATTGAAAAAATGTATATTTAATAATATTAATTAGTTTAATTTTTCACGACAAATTTTGATGTTTAAAAAATATGAATTTTTAAATATGTATTTTGAAAGGCAAGATTTTAAAAATTCTACGGCAGATATATGTTTAATATTGCACTTACATTCACTTATACCGCTATATTTTACACTGAACCAAAATTTAAAGGTATATTCAAATTCATTTGCATAATTAATGACATTAATAATCATATATATTAAATCTAGCAAAAAAAAGTACACTTATTTATTCAATAAAAAAATGTCTATGACAAAAATCAGGCTAAATTAAGGTTCAGCTTATAGGTACACATAAAAATTAATAAAATGCAAAATTTCCTGCTTCAGTAATAATTAGTTTATAAATGAGAGTGTGCGCAATGCCAGAAAATAGTTTTGCGACAAACGGCTTCAAAGTTAATTTTATAGATTAACTTCAAATTTTTTAATAATGAGGATTGTTTATCATAATAAAATTTACAAGGGACATAAACACATCCTTATTTAAGTTTCAGAGCCTCAGTCGCAGCTTTTCTGGCCATTTTTTGGCTCAACGAGCTTCAAGTGTGCTGTTCTAAGTTGAAGGGAATCCCCAATTTTTTTGTTGTGCTGTCAGACGTTTTTAGTGATAACTCCCGTTCTAATTCGATTTTTTTTTTTAAATTTGCAATAGATTTGTAACATTTCAAGGAATTCACACTATTTTTTTCAAAAAATTGATTTTTTTTTTCATTTCAACCTGATGTCCCCCCTTAAGCAGCCTATAACAGGACACCGAGGAAGAGGGCGGAGTTACATTCATCCAAATTCAATTCTATTTCTTGCTTTATAAACACGTCCCTCTTTTTCAAGTATGACATTGTCATGATTAAAGTCATTTCTAGGTACATTATACAAGCGCCCAGAATTTTCTGCATCTTACCGAACACTAGAGCAAAGCTGCCTCCCAAAGGGCTAGACAATAGCTACACGTTTTCATTCCAAAGGCAACCTTAGGCAATTCTATTAAACACAGCAGAAGAAATTTTGCATCCTTCTATTCAAGACACTCCAATTATTACGAATTCGCCGTGCGAAATTACGCATAACATCATAATAAAATGAATTATTAATGTTATTGGTGTGAGAAAAATATTCCACTCGTGTAAATATTGCAATTCGGAAACTACTGATATGTGTTCGCAACCTACTTTTATGAGAGGTTTCGATGGGGAACTATTCCTGTTAACTTATACGGACACAATACAAGGCAGCTCAAAAATTAATCGATGATTTAAAAAATAAATACATTATTTTGTGTAAACTATTTTGAAATCTAGAATATGGACATTCAGGCCATGTAAATTGACTGTATAAATGGTTAATAATAATATTTTCTCTAGTTTCTTTAACCATTGCTTTAGAAAACAATAAATATCATTTAATTAGCATAGTCTTCCATGCTTATAATATCCATAATTTAATTCTTGTTACCTGACTATAATTATATTTAAAAAAAAAAACATTATTATATATAGTATGTCAATGTGGCTTTATTTTTTTTTCTATTTGTACATTATAAACTAAATTTAATTGAAAACTGTATCTCAATTGACTTTTTTTTAAAGGTTTTTAACTTTACTTTTCAACATTTTTCTTAACTTATCTTTATTAAGTGCATACCATAATGAAAGACAATTCCATTTACACTTATGTCAGCATAAGGAGTTCAGTGTTTGTTTCTGGCAGATATTCCATAATGAAATTGAAACTTCAGCACTGAATAAGTAAAATATTAAAACATAAACAAAACACAAAATTTAGACACATAATCGATTAACGACAAAAAAAAAAAAAAAAAAAAGGATGGGGGGGGGGGGGAGGCGGAGTCTCACGATTTCGCTTTTAAAATATGTATGATTTTATAAAGAATTGAGACTATTATTTTCATCATTTTATTTGACAAAAATTCTGTTGTTTTTTCTTATGGTATGTTTATTATAAATTTTACACTATGTCAAAATGTTTAAAAATTTAGATTACAATATAACTTTTACTCCAAATACTTGTAATATGTCTGATATAAAATTATTTTTCTACTATATTTGTGAATGACCCCTAATTTGCAGAAAAAAATATGCTCCAACTTTAAACAGCCGTTTTAGGTCAATTTTATTCATAGACCAACGAAACTTTTTTTTCCCGTCTTTCTTGTCAGTGTGACAGGAAAATTTTATTAAATACAACTTATCCCTTTGAATACGGAAGTCCAAAAACACGATAGTGCTGAAAATACGAAACCGCCCGAAAATTGAAACACAGCTGCAAGATTTTTTTATCCCCCTTCGTCTGCATGCCTACTTGTCAGAAGGATAATCACCAGACAGCTACCTTCGAAGGTAGAACTCATTTTTCCCTAATATCCCTCCTAAGGGAGGCCACACACCTGTGAAACATTGAGCGAAAAAACATGAGACATGCGACAATTTCCCCCTGATAACAAAGAAAAAACCGGTTTGACTGCGACATGTTGCACGATTTTTGACGCATGTCTCGCTAGTGTGTGGCGTGCCTAAGATCACTCACACTAAAGGATAATCCTACCCAAGGGATTCTTTTTATTTACTAAAGTCTGATATATTTGTGCAGGTTATACCTTTCAGGATTTATTCCTGGGATGCTATTTCTGAAAGTTTCCAGAAATTAGCTTCTTATGTGTTAGAGTAATCTTTGTCCATTTATGAAATATATCACAGGATGAATAAATAGTTGATGACAGGGTGTCAAATTCTTGCTTTTCGTTTTATCGCATATTTTGTATATTTTCTCACTATAAATATTTGCGGTGAACTATAAAAAAACAGAGAAATAAAAAGAAAGATTCCATCCTACAAATTGAAGAAAATTTTATGATGTTTATTAAAGAAACTTATGAAAAAATATCACAATATTTCCACTGCATTTTTTTTTATTATTATTATTACTTAACTGATTTAACAGAGATTTTTTTATGCCATAAGATAAATCGTTAAAAGAGAAACATTAGAAGCCGAACTGAAAAATAATAACTAACAAACTATTTAATAAATCACATCATAAATAAAAATTCTATTGCTTGCAATATAATTGTAAATCCCATGTATAAAATTTTTAATATCTAATTTTAAAATATGCTATTAATAATTTCATTGTAATGGAAAAAAAATTATTGATTGATGGCGTTGAAAAGTGATAGAAAACGATTTATTTTTTATTTTTAACATTTTAAAAATTCATATTGATTTTCTATTAATTACTAAACGCATACTATTTATGAAAACATATTAGCAAAAAAAAAAAAAAAAAAAAGGTATATAAAATTTAATATCTCAAGAAATCAAATTTAATATTTCTTGATAAATTTTTAACCTTTAAAAACCCCTTTTTTAAGAAGTTAAAGCTTTAAAAATTAAAAAAACACTTTTAACGCTAAATTTAAAAAAAATCACTTGAATAAATAAATAATAAAAATTAATAGCTATTTGTCTCAAAATTTATTTAAATATAATGTAATACAGAGAAAATATATGTATGTTTCTCTATATATTATTTCATCTACACTGTAAAAAAAAAAGGGTCTATCTACTAAAAAAACTTTAGTGATCCTTGTAATTACTAAAAAAATTTTAGTAATCTTAGTCGGTTACTAGAAAATCTGTAAGAATTACTAGAAAAAAGTTAGCAATGGATAGAGTTAATAGTTTTACATTTTTAATACCTATTATTAAAACTGACTTGGTGTGGCCTTGATAGCATAGTGGTTATAGTAACGGATTCCAGACTAAGAGGTCCCGGGTTCGACACCGTCAAATACGTCCCGAATGTATGTAGTGTAAGTACTCGTTAATAAAGAGATTATGAAAATCCTGTCAGAGCATGTAGCATTTTTGGTGCTGCCATCTATTGCGGTTTTGCCGAAAATCTATCGCTTCAGAAGTTTGGATGCAGCTCCTGTCCTTCGGGCGCACGTAAAGGTTATTAAAAACAATTTTGGAGCTATTACTAAAATTTTCTTGGTGGCTCATACTAAAAATTTTTAAGTTAGTTATACAAAAAATTATTTTGTTCAGTTTACAAAAGAAATGCTTGTTTCACTTGCAAAAAAAAAGTTTGTAATGGTTACTAAAAAATACTGTGGAATACAAATTTACTAAAGAATTTTTAGTAACCTCTTGAATTTTTTTTTACAGTGTAGAAATTAGTAATAAAATAAAAATTGATTTTTTTTAATTTTCCAAACACACACACACAAAAAAGCAAATAGAAAACAAAATTACCTACAAAGATGTAAATTTTCTTCCTTTTCAATTATATATATATATATATTTCTAGAAAACAAACATAGTCAATTTTTACGTTTACTTTTACAGTTATAGATCATCATTGGTGTAATGATTTTTTCTAATTTTCCAAACATTTAGAAAATACAGTAACTAAGAAAAGGGAAACCATATAAAAAGGAATCAACAAAGTTATAATTTTTTTCACTCCCCCCTCCCTTAAAAAAAAATAAAAATAGACATTAATAATTTTAGAAATTTGTAACAAATCAATCTAAGATTCACTATTATAGATCCTAATAAATGTAATGGATTTTCTAAATTTTCAAGCATATAAAAATTAAGAATTGTGGGGGGAAAAACGCACCGATAATAGCGCTTTCCTAAGGTACTTTTCTGTTTCCTTTGATCAAATACTTTTCTTTTCATAAATAACAACTAAATTTATGTGAAAAAAAGTGAAAATAATTGTGCTATTGTAAAATGAATTTTATTTGCATGAAATTATATTGTGCTATTTATCTGTGACTTTTTGAAAATCAGTATTGGAATATTCTCCGACTAATCTCAGAAGTAATCCAAATGCACGTGCAGGGCCCGACTTAGAGAGTGGGGGGCTCTGGGGCAAACATTATTAGGGGGGGCTATATATTTTAAAAATTTTTATAAATTATACTGAAGTGACTAAAACTAAAATTCATACTGGAATGTGTACATAAATTTCAAGTGCTATTCACATCGATATATATAATAGCAGAAGAAAGATAACTTTAAGAAACTATAGAACGCATTTTATTTATTTATTTATTTATTTATTTATTTATTTTTTTTGTTTCAAAAGTATAAGGATAAATGTGAGAACTTGAGGGGGCATGAAACACAGAAACAGAGAGGGTAATAGAAGAAAGCTCCTTAAAACTGAAAAAAAATGGTCACTTTTGTTCATTTTTTAACATTTGAAACTCTTTTAATGAAAAACTTCTAGGCTTACATCTGTCCTTGGGGGCCCCCCCTCAAGCCGGGGTGCCCGGGGCAATTGCCCCGCATGCCCCTGCATTAGTCAGGCCCTGTGCACCTGGTAAATTTGTGCAGAATGGTATTGAAATATTTTTTTCAAAGAATAAGAGTGAAGTGTCTGTTGTAAGAAATAATGAAACTTAAGAATAAATATTTCAGAGTATTTATGAAACAGGGGATTTGTGTCTAAACTTCAACAGTTATAAACATGGTGTTTACAATTGATTGGCAGGAAGATTCTTTACTTGGAATAGAAAAATAGCATTTAGTACTTTGTTGTTATTTTAAACCATGCGTAGCAAAAAAGTTCTTATCTGGAAGGACACTATAATGTAAATAGTATAAAAAAATAAGCTGTACTTCTATTCATGAGAGTAGACACGATTTTTGATACACGGAAGGGTGAGGATACAATGATAAGCAGTTGTTAGGCGTTTTCGTCGGCAGAAATCAATTAATTCTGCGGGGAAAAAAATCGTACCTTTTTTTTTTTAATAAAATCTTTTCGGTAACTGGGAAAGAAATTTCAGATCCTTACTCTGAAATGAATGGAAAATGGTAAATTTGCTTTATAAGTATCATAAGATATTAATAAGTGTTATATATACAATAAGCTCTCTCTTAGCAAACTCCGTATAAGGTGGAAATCTGCCTATTTCCGAAAGATTTTCAAGTCCCTGCGAATTTATAGGCATACAGTAAAATTTATCTAAGGCGAAATATCTATTATGTAATTTTTTTTTTCGAAAATAAGATCGATCCCGCCTTAGACAGAGTTTATTTTAGAATGTATGTTTATATATACAGCATACTATCTATTTTTTAACTATTATTATTATTTAACTTTGTACAATAATATTGGTCGTATTATAGATTAAATCTTGACTATCTTATTGTTTCAACCTATGTGATCAACCATTATTATCAGATGTAGAACTAATATTCAATGATAAATATGATTAACAACTATTAAAAATAAATCCCAAAATAAGCAGTTTGGATTGGAATACACCCTTAATAAAAGTTTAGATTCTTCCAAATCGTTACATTGATATACTATATGTAATCCATCGATGATTACATACCGTATTTTATGGAAGAAATGCCGCGGGGTTTACAAGTTTGATTTTTTTTTCAAATGAGCGCGTTTATGATTATTTTATTTCAAACGCATATAATTGATCACGTAACAAACACGTTTTCGCCCCTCTTTGAAGTGGTTATTCATCTTTCTCGCGAAAATTTAATTCAGAACCCCCCCCCCCCAAAAAAAAATGGAAACATGAGTTTGTGATTTATTAGATAGTTTCTGAACATCAACACACTCTTATTTCATGAATTTCCGAACAAAAACAAATTAAAACTTAATTAATAAATTAATAAATTTGATTACAAGATCACGAAAAATGGCAAATTTCATCTAAAGATCGCGAAAAAACGCACATTTCATCAAAAGATAACAACAAAAAAAGAGGATATGAGGATATTTTTCGCAAAAAACCACTAAAAACAAAAGAAAAAGTTAAATGGTCACGAAAAAATGATGAATTTTGTTCAAAATTGCGACGTAATGACCAGTTTCCTCAAAATATCGCGAAAAATGCTAATTTTGTTATAAGATAGCACAGGAAGTTAAATTTTGTCCGAAGATCCCGAAAAAAACTGCATACCAGTCAAAGGGTCAAGAAAAACGGTAACGTACGTGAAAGGGTCACGAAAAAATAATAAATTTCGTTATAAAATCGTAAAAAATATGACAAATTTCGTCAAAAAATCGCGCAAATTGACAGATTTTATCCAAAGTTCTCCAAAAACGGCAAATTTTCTTAAAATATCGCGAAAAAACGACAAGTTTCGACAAAAGATCATGAAAATGCACATTTCATCAAAAGATGGCAAAAAAGTGATTTTTCGTCAAAAGATCACTAAAAATGTTAGGAAAAATCAAAAGCTTCCAAAAAAGCGGTAAATTTCGTTAAATAATCGGAAAATAACGAGAAATTTCCTCAAAATATCGCGTAAAAATGCAAATTTCGTTAAATGATCACAAAAGAACGGTGAATTTCATCAAAAGATCGCGGAAAAACAGCATATTTCGTCAAACAATCACAAAAAACTAAATAAAAAAAAAAAAAAAAAAAAAAAAAAAATTCCAGACCTATTTTTTTGCAACCTTCTTTTTTTTCCGGCTGCAAAAGCATTTTTTTCTCTTTCCAAAGACTGTTATCCCTGTCCCAAAATTGCTCTTTTTTCAAAAATCAATTTTTTGCACTAAAATCCTTTTTTAAATGGTCCAAAACCTTCTGAATGACTGTAACCCCTGTATATGTTTTCAGAGTAATTTTTATATTTCATTTTAATATATTTTATAACGTTGATTTAATAAGATAGATACCATACCATGAACATTATTTAATATTTTTTTCTTTTTTTTTTCATTTAATATTTTAAATTAGTACTGCAAATTTCAACAAAATTTTAGATATACATCTACTGTATCTAAAAAATTATCACTCAGAATTTATTTATTTTTCAGAATATTTACTTGGTATTTCTATGTATCACTGCTATAAAACTGTAGTATATATACTTTGTGGTAAAGAAATGGTGACCCCGAATTTTCACCACAAGCTTTTAGAATAATTTTTGAGATAGTAATATTTTAAATCATCCCCCCCCCTCTCTTTTGAAAAAAAAAAAGATCAAATTTCAATAATTTAAGGAAGCACTATAGCATATGCATTTCAATGGAGTTGGAATAGAATTGTTTTCTTCATTTCATCACCATTTGGTATTTGATAGTATAAATATTTCTTTTTCCTTCTTAATATTATTATATTTATTCCTTCTGCATATTTGAATATTTAGGCAAGGTAAGAAACTATACACTGTGTTCAATAGACATACTCATTTTTAAATTTTAATTTTAAATAAATTAATTTCAAATTAAAAAACAACTTCGCATATTCATTATAATTTAATTCATCTTCTGATTTATCAGATTCAGACTCATCTGTATCCTCGTTAAAAATGATTGCTAATGCTTCTTCTTGCGTTAGACTTTTCCCTCTACGATACATTTTATGTACCGTATGCAAATAACTGAATAAAATGCAGATAACTAATTAAAACTTATATACATATTAAGACACAACTTTAAATAAGGATAATTTTTTTCAAACATTCATGCATCACCAGTAGTAGAAAAAGGGACAAGTGTTTTCCTTCGGAAATTCCCCATCCGTTGACTGCAATAATCTCCTCATCAATCACTCCGTCCCGACTTACTGTATGACAATACCTGGGTATTTTGGAGAGGGGTGGAAATGGAATCCTGTTATTCAGCCGTTCGGGCGGGTTGCTCGTATCTTGTACGAAAAGCCGTCTCGGGCGGCTTCGTAGCGAAAGGGTTATAGGACCAAATCACATAATACAACTTATAAGTATAAAAATTTAAATTTCGTATTTTTTTAATAAATTTTTTATTGCCCCAAATTGTTTGTAAACTATTTCTTTACATCATTAAAAGCATTTTTTGTAACTGGAACTATATGTTTATGACTAACGGTTTAGCACTTTGCTATTGGACAATGTTGCAAGTGGTCAGCCTATATAGAAGAAAGTAAAAAATGTGACGCGGTAATTTTTCTAATACTACCTTTCATTTGTAAAATGGAGCATAATAAAAAATAGGTGTATCATCAAAAGTATATAAAAAATGTTCAAATTTGTAAACCAGTGATATTTATACTGTTTGAAACTTCCAATTGCTGTTTGTATGAAGTTAAATATTACACAATGCGTGGTTAAAGACAGTGATTTGCAGAACTGACATTGATCTGCGGATTTATTAGTTAATATAGTAATGCATATTGCAACCTTAGTCTAAACAGGGCTGTAATTAGAAAGGAATAGTAGGGGGAAGGGGGGGGGGACTCATATTCTCTCTCTCTGACGCAGAAAAATTTAAGCGCATAACTAATGCACTATTAAACATCCTGTTAGCTTTATATGTGCAAATAGGAGGAGCGAGTGTCGAAACACTTATTTTAGTTACAATCTAATATTTCTGCAAAACTATGAAAGGGCCTCAAACCTATTAGGTTTTTTGCATTTTCGGGGAATAAATTCATTTAATGACCTTGGAATCTTTTCCAGGGGAGCCTCAAAATGTGTTAAGGGGAGGGGGCGTGGCTCAGCAGCCCATAACACCATCTTAGCTACGGCTGTGACTGTAAATGGTTCGAAAAAAGGTAATATCACAACAGGTGTAATAATATCATTCTGGAAATATCACTAGGAAAAAAGTTGAAACCCACGTAATTTGCGGAATGCCCAATCCATAGACGACACCAGACAGGAGCATCATGCTCATTTTATCTCCTTTCCATTTTTTCTTACTGAATTGTGTTTTCAATGGTCAAAAAGTGACCCCCCGCCCCCCCCCCCCCCCACACACACACATTAGAACTCTATAATGTCCCCCTCAGAGCTATGGAAATCCCTCCCGGAAAAAAAGTTTGAATCCAATACTGTTCATAAATAACTCCAAAAAATTTCGATCGTGGACCACAACCCTAATAAAATAAAATTCAATGATTAGGGCGGAGTCACACTGAATTTTTAATGCAGACTTTTGAGACTCCTCCCTCTTTCCTCTTTTCTTTTGTCAACATTCGATTATAATGTCACAAATTTGTGTTTTTTTTTTAAATTTTATTTATTGACTGAAGAAGTTTTAATTTCATTAAGAAAATTAGCCGGAAACTAACGCTGAACTATCTTTACTGACATAAATGCAAGCGAATTCGTCTTTCGTCGTAGTATGCCCGGGATAGAAATAAGGTTTTTTTTTCTTTGTTAATTATGCTGGAAAACAATTTTTAAAATATCTTTAAAAATGACTCAATTATTATAGAGTTTTCAATCAAATTCATTATTTTAAAATGATTTTCTTTTCATATTGGATAGCTGAGCTATGAAGGCCGTTTTGCCATTTTTTATATTTTGTTTAAATATATTTTTAACTTTCCCTTTCGGATCTGGTTTCGAAAATGACAGAAATGAAGAAAAATCTTCTAGCAAAATCGAAAAAATAAAAAAATACCTTTGTAGAGATTACCTCATCGATCCAATTTATAAATAATCATTTAAAATATTAAAATGCAAACGAGATATATTAAAAAATTTCTCCCATTAGATTAGCATTAGCGAACGGAGATTTCGTCGTTGGTAATAGATGAATAACTCCACGTCCCATACGATATTTCCAAAACATTTCAGATTATTGAAAGTTTCACACCGGAAAATATGCTATCTGGAGGTAGACTTGTTTAGAATCAGTGTGAGCCTATTGCTGAGTTCAATTGTTGTTAATCGTGCTAACAAGTTTTCCTTACCTTCCATTGGGGGATTACTTGCATCGTTATAAAAATAAACATTATACAGTCGAGTCTCCATATAAGGAAATCCATCGTTCCAGTAAAAAATTCGTTATATAGAGAAATTCGATGTATAGAGAATGATGTTAAAAATCGTATTTAATGTGTAAATTTTAAACAAATATTATTTTTGATCTTTTTAATTAAGAATTTGAAATGTTTTAAAATAAATATTAACCTAACATTTTATTTCTTAATTATTTAAGCAGTTTCAAAAAAGTGAACAGACTATGAAAGCTTAACGAAAATCGAATAAGGAAGACTTGCATTAATTTCAGACAAAGAATTCTGTAATTTTTTGTTGTTTTGATTTTAAAATTGTTAAGTTCTCAAAAAAAAAAAAGAAAAAGCTCAAATTTTAGCAAGGCATGAAAAAATGTAGTTAACATTTTCCTCCATTTGAAAGCCTCTCTTATGTGTCTCTCATTGATTCCTCTCTTACATGTGTAACAATCCAATTGATTCTATTTTGAGAAGGATGTTGAAAGGTGTGTGGGAGGTGGGATGAACTCTTTGGATTTAAAGAACAAGAAAAGAAGCAATAAAAAAAAACCTCAACACTGAACGATAAATCAAAAATAGGTGATGGAAAATTGATTCCATATGATTTCGAAGCTTTTTTAAAACTGAATAAATTGAGACCAATTTACGAAAAAATTCGTTATATGGAGATAGATATTTCGCTATATAGAAACTGATTTTAATGTAATCATGCGAAAAAGGGACCGTTCCTACTAAAAATTCGTTATATAGAGAAATTCGATGTATGGAGTTTCGATATAGAGAGACTCGACTGTATCTATTATCTCGAAACCACGCATTAAAAAGTCTAATCATTTTGAAAACATTACTGGGAGCAAAGCTTACAAGAGGATTTTTTAAAATTTAGATAAGTATCACTGAAAAACGTCTACTTTTATTTTTTAGAACAATTTCTGAGTTAAAAAAAATCAGAATAGTTATAATCCAATGTATAAATACAGGAATAACATATATATACAGGAATGTAATTTTAATGAAAAAACACCTCCTAAGTATTTATTCAAAAATAATACATTTTTATGCGAATTCTGTTTTTTTTTTTTTTTTTTTTTTACTAAATGTTTCTTTCCTATAATAAAACATATGTTTTATGCACCTTTATAAAACAAGCACCTCATACACTTGCACGAAGAATTTGATTTTTAATGAAAATTAACCGATAAAATTTTCGTGTATTTTGGAACAATATAAAAGTGTAGGCAATGAGAAATTTTCAAGTCTGTCATTTAACGAACTCGTAGAGCGATGCAATGCTTAAATTATTGATCAAGCGAATCGGAGTATATATTTCTTTAAATGCTTATTCTTTTCTGTTTACTTTTCATAGCAAATAACGGCGTTAAAAACAGGAATGTTTTTACTATTTGTTGTAAATATCATTCCTATACATTGTATATTCAATTAAAACAGTTCTGCGTGAATTCGTAGCGGCGGCGTTCAATTCATCTAAGCAAATAAAGCTTTAAAGGTGATCATGATTTTTTACCACGTTTAGTGAATTACGATAACAAGTATTTATGGCTGATGCTAGATACAGACTTATATGAAAAATATAAATTATATATACTATGTTCTTTGATCGTTTAGAAAATGGTTGATGTTTTTCGTCATTATTGGACCTTGTGGTGTAGGTATTTTATTTTATTTATGATTGGTCCAGGAATTTTGATGTTTAATCCATGGCATATGTAATATATGACTCTGTTATTAATTAAGCCTCTTTTTCGTCATCATAAAAATGATATTTTTACTGACTTTTACTAACTGAATGGTAAATATTCAAACATTTTGCTTTGGGCAGCGGATGTCTGCATTTTATTTTGTTTATGACTTATTTTTACATTTGAAAGAATTATTATCTGAATAGAAAATCGTAATGTCATTGTTAATAAAATAGAAAGTAAAAAAGTTAGAAAGTGGACAGACGCAAATTATTAAATGTGAGAAAAAGCTAATAAATTAAGACGTCCTATGACAGATCGTCTTTAAGCAAAATAATGAGGTCTTATGGTCGACCCAACTGATTAGGAATTGTGCAACAATCACAAAAAATTAAACCGATTTTTTTTTTTTTTTTTTTTTTTTTTTTTTTTTTTTTTTTAAATAAAAGATTATGTTTTTTTTATATAGAAATTATTTTAGTCTTTGTAAAAATCATTTTCCAAATGGTTGTTATAATTTGTTAAATTACATTTTTTTTTTATTGCTTCTGTCCAAATATATCAATCATTAAAATGGAGCCGAAATTTTTTCTACGTGATTCTAGTGAAGTTTAAATAAGAGTACGATTAATTAGTGCAATTGATTTCTTATCTATATTATAAAGGTCAAACATATCTATGCGTAATAGTGACCTCATTTTAGAATGACAACACTTACAGTGTATAATTTTGTATTGCAACCTCTTGGTGTAAAAGTCCGCCAGATTAAAAATGAGGATGAATTAGAGCTACTAAATATGCACAGTAGCTCTGGTGTAAATTGTTTGAAAAAAAATTGATATCAAAACAAGTGTGGAAATATCATTCAAGGCCTCATTATCGAATTTTTTTTAACCACATAATTTACGGGATATAATCCATAAACAACTCCCAAATAGGAATATTCTGCTAATTTTAACAACTTACAATTCTTTACTTTTCTTACTTTGTACTTCGGCAAACATTGATTTAGTTCTTCGAGCAAAATTTTAAATCGATAAAAAATTATGACTAGGATTAACTATGATAATATAAATGATAATGATAAACGACAGTTAATTCTAAAATCGTATATAAACATTGATGTTTTGAATTTATGTAACGGTGTCATAAATAAATATTTAACCATAGACCTCGACCCTAATGAAATAAAATTCGATGTTTAAGGCGGAGTCTCTGAAAGCTTTAAAACGCGAAATTGACAGACTCCGCCCTTTTTTCCTTTTGTCGTCCTTCCCTTATGTTGTAAATTTGTGTTTTATTTATTGAATGATGAAATTTTAATTACGTTATGGAATAATAATCTAAAAGAAGCACTGAATTGTTTTTATTGACCCAAAAATGCAAAAGAAGTCGTCTTTCATCCTCGTATGCACCCGATAGAGATAAGTGTTTTTAGAAATAATCTTGCTAAAAAACAAAATAAAAAAACCTTGAAAAATGCATCAATTGTAATAGAGTTTTTAATCAAATTTACTATAAAATCTACTTATATATATAAAATGCAAACAAAAACTTTGTTCCGGCTGCTTACTAAGCACGTTCTACTGAATGGATTTTGATGAAACTCGCATTGTTAAATAGGTATTATTTCAAGAAAGATTTTAGTATACAACACAACGCGCTACGTAGATTACAGATTTATTATGGAAAGTTTTGCTATTTTGGGCGAAACGGTTACCATTGTTTTTTTTTTTAGAGAACAATATCGTTATAAATTAATTGCAACACCTATTCATCTCTTAAAGAAAACAATAACCAATTTTTTTAATTAAAAAAAGATAAGAAAAAAAGAATCAAAAACAGTTTACGCAAGTGATAATATTATAAAGCGAAAATATGTAAATTAAACACTAAATGCAATGTCCAAAATAGATAAAAAATATTCAAAATGAAAGTCTTAATTTTAAACATCATTTGGTGATTTATCTTGTGTTATCCTAAGAAAAATTTATCATAAAAATTTATAAGATAATATCTCAGTAATTATTTTATTTTTGTTTTTGATTTTTTTTAACTTGTATTTTTCTTTTATCTAATGTATCCGTCATTGTAGAGCAAAAGCCAGTAAATACCAGATCTTCTTTATTTCATAAAAGCTTGAAGTTTCTAAACGCATGTATCGACACAAGCAGGAACAGTGGACTACTATGAAATTTGAATAATCGTGATTTTAGCAGTTAACAAGTAGCAAAGGTATACAAAAAGCTATCTTAAATTCATCAAATAAAAAAGCGCAGTATTTTTATATTTTCTTCGGAATAATATTAGAAATCACATCATTCATTGCTAGACGCTTATCGTGGCAACCATTTGCCAGACACTTAAACTTTAATAAATTTTAACTGTGATTACGTTATAGTATAAAAGCTAAATTTTAAACATGTTACTTGGATAACTATTAGAATATGCTTTCTCGGCAGTTGGCAATTTCGATACTTCTCACCCCTGGCCAACTTAAAATTTTAAAAAGATCTAGATTTCTCTGATTCGAAAAGGCATAGGCTACCATTTAAAAAAAAAGTGAGGGGCTTGAGAGTACGTATTTGAATAAATTATATTGAAATGAAACGCCATAGAACTGTATAATTTTTGACTGAATCATTTGAAAACAAAGTTTTCTATAATAAGTGAATAGATTTTGGCATGTTGTTTTCAGTAGCGTAGCTATGTTTTTTGGCGCCCGGGGCCAGCAAGAAATTTTGCGCCCCCACCCCAATATAGACATATAACAATTTCTCTCAATTTGGCGCCCCTAGGCCTAGGCGCCCGGGGCGGACGCTCCCCCCCCCCTTAGCTACGGCACTGGTTATTTTAATATTATGTGGTTTATGGTCTGATTCTATGATATTATCGTATTCTATGGTACATTTGCCTGCTTTTGTTTGGGATATTTTAGAATAAAAAACATTTATCTATTTATTTCTATTTGAAGGATTTTAATCTGATTAAATAGCTATCAGAAGAAAATAATTAAATGTAGTAGAATAAAGTTAAAGAATGAATAAACGAGACGAAGGTCATGCCCGATGAATAGCATTGTTTTCAATTATTAATCATTGGCCAATTGCCCTATTTCAACGAGGAATTTAAACGGAAATTTCTATAACAGTAATCCTTGTTATCGAAAGTATTCATTTGAGCTTTTTTTTATGTGTCTAGTCATAAAAAACTCGATTTAATAATGTAATGGGAAAACAATTATGCTATCTGTCTGTCTGTCAGTTTGATAATTCAACTTAAATCACAATCTGATGAAAAATTTATTTACGTTTTCCACCGTTTCGTTTAATGTGCATAAGTTGTGACTCTAACTAATTCAGCAAAATTAAAAAGAGAACAGAATCAGATATTCAAGAGAATTCGACAAAAAACGATTTTAGGCGCTTCCCTGTGTGAGAGTCATTTTGCACTTAAAGAAGAATAAGCGAAGATTTTCCAAAAAATATGTCTTCTTTATGTGCGTGAGGAAGCAGAAAATTCAGAAGCTTTTCGTTTCGGATGTACTGTCCGATCAACAACTCCTCTTCTTCTTCTTTTTTTTTTTTTTTTACTTTGAGTATTAATGCCTGATATATATAATTAAAAAAAAATAAATAAAAGTTGACTTGGCGCATGTCATTTTGACCGCCTGAATAAAATATTCTGAAAAATCAAACTTTCACCCCACAAAAGATTAAACTGAAAACCTTCAAATAATAAAATCCAATTGTATATCCATTACATAATCAAAGGTCGAACAGTGATTCATGCAAAGTTGTTTCTTTTCGGAGCGACTTTTTTTTTACTAATTTAAGAAATTCAAGATTGAAGTGTTTCTATTATCTTTAGTGTCACGTTTCAGCACTATTACTGACCTATACTAGGATGTGCAGGGGAGATTTCTACTACAGTAACTCTGTGTTGTATAGTGTATTAGGCTGTTTTGCTCGGTTTTAGTTGTTCCATGATTTTAAAATGTCCCTTTTGCTGATAAAAGATTATACGGAGTAGTCAGCGGCAATTCTTTACATATAATTTGATGACAATAAATCTCTATTTCAAAATATGACTGGTGCAGAAATTAGTTCTGCAGTTTATGGTTATAATAGTTCCATTATCCGAAAAGAAAAAGACGAATAGGAAATATCTAATGAGAATTTAGTATGTTCAATGCTGTTCAGTTTCTCGAAAAATAATATAAAAGCTTTGAAATGTAAAAATTTAAGCATATATCTGATTTGCAATTAGTTCATTAACTTTTTCTTAATTTCCAGTGGAAAGCAGATTATCAAAGACATTTAAAAAAAATACTGGATTCTTATATTTAGAAAATATCAAATGTAAGTAAAAATGTCCCTGTATATGTATGGTTTTGATTTTTTTAACGTACTACTATCTTATTTGTGTTGATCGTGTAGGCGTTAGACGTTCTCGCGACTGGGTTATATCATTCCACTCGGTCAAGGCTTCATTCGATCTATCCAAACACATGACGAATAATGACATACATGACCTCTCATTTCCGAAAATAATTGAATTTCAATAAATTAATATCAGTTCAAACAAGTATTCTCGATTGGCTACTTCTCCGCTTTTGAAGGACCGCCCACATTTTGTATTTCACTCTCGAAAATTAATTCCCGATTATGTAGGAATTTATGCAGTCTTTGATGTGTATTTAAAAAAATTAAATGCACGTAGAATATTCCCAACTTATATCGCGCATCTGCAATTTGACACTGTATTTCTCTATTTTTATGTATGTTCACCACATCAATAAGAAATATACAGCACTCGAGGAGGTAACGGAAGAGCGAAAACAAATGATGCGATCAGGACTACCTCAGTCCTGATGTCGTCTATAGATGACACTAAAAAACATCCATTAAATTCATTTAATGTAATCTAATTTAATAAATCTTTTAATTTAATCTAAAATTGTTAAAATTACTTACTTCTAGAGCTTTTTACTAAATGCGTGCATATTAGAAGCATCTATACTTACTGATACATCTTTGAATATGTTTTACAGTAATTTTAAACTAGTTTGTGCGGTCCTTCTTAATATTTGTCTCAGATTTGAGGAATTTAAGTGGAATTGTATGACTTAGTGCATGCAGCGCCGCGGCGCATGTTGAGAGGCAGTCTTCCCTCTTCCCGTTCATCTTACGTCACAGTCATGCATTGTATTTGTTGCAAAATTTGTATACTTTTAAAATTTCTACATACTTTTTAACTAAAACGATAAAATAATTGAATTTTATCTTAAACAACGTTTTGGGGGGTGGGAAGGTGGGGGGGGGCTTTTCCCAAATTTTGGGGGAGTTGCCGAAGAAAATTTTGGTGGGAAGTTGAAAATTCAGATTCAGCAAATCAAAAAACATAAAGAAAGCCTTTTTTCCATAACTACCATGAATTTTTCTAGGTAGAGACCCAATACGGTCTCTATTGCCTGGACTATTGTTCAAACAGATTTTCCTCTATGTAATAAACCTCAATGTAAGTTGATTAAAATAATCTGCGAGAATTTCAAGATTTAGTTTAGAGAGTTAGATTAGAGAGTTTGTAGATTTTTTTAATCATCTTTTTCAGGAGAGAAAAACAAGACGATAAACTAGGATATAAAGTGGTATATGAGCAGTATTAGCTGGTCTTATTTTTCTTTTGACAAAGATTTCTCAAATACAAATTATGCTTGAGGAAAAATAATATGAAACTGAAATATATATAAAAGTGCGTAGCTATTAAAATAATCGAAAAACAGTTATTATCCCATTAAAATGCATTTTTTATGACATGGTGATGTATTTCTTATATTATTCAAAACCGTTTCAAATCAGTTTTTTTTAATTCATTCAGAAAAAAATATTATTTCGTATGATATATTTACCTATTAGAAAAAGTATAAGTGCAAGTATCGACAGAAAAAAAATATTATTTCGTATGATATATTTACCTATTAGAAAAAGTATAAGTGCATGTATCGAAGTCTATATGGTGTTTCATTACCTTCGGATTCTGGTACTCAATCGATAAAGCATTTCAACTTTCTCTATTCGAATCCCAGCTGGGGAATTTTTTCACTCAAATAGAAAAAAATCAACTTCATAAATTATTTCTTTTAGCTTAATTTTGCACAAAAAGGTCAAATAGTACTTTAATTAAGTCACAGATGACAGTAAATAATTGTAACAGACAATATCTTAAATGAAGTAGAATAATATACTTCTATTCTTCTAAACATTAAATTTAAGAAAATAGAATGCGCAGTTTTAGTTTATTAAACGTTTACGCCCTCCCATAACTTCAATTTCTTTTATCTTTCTTTCATTTTTGTTTATCCCCCCCCCTCCCCCGCTTTTTTTTCACACACATTCGAAGGGCATTTGGGCAATACACTCTGCTTTAATAAAATCAAAATCTCCTATTTTAAAAGAAATCGGCCCTTTTCGGACCGAATCTGATGAATCGATCCTTTTTGGACCGAATCCGAGGAATCGACCTTTTCGGAGTCGGTGCATTTCGGAACGAGTCCGAGGAATTGGTCTTTTTCGGAGTCGTTTCATTTCGGAACGAGTCTGAGGAATCGGTCCTTTTCGGAGTCGTTTCATTTCGGTACGAGTCCGAGGATTCGATCTTTTTAGAATCGTTCCGAAAAGGAACGAATCCTTTTTACAGAGAGGAATCGTTCCTTCAGTTCCACCGCCAGAATAGTTCCTCAACAAATGACCATGAAGATAGAAATAGTAGAAGGAGAACAAAGACGGCGCTTCCACTTTTGCCCCTAAAGTCTTTCCGAGTCTAGCTGGCATTTCCGATGGTTTGGGAACAGATGAAATCTAGCGCCACCTACGTCCCGCTAGCAGACTAGTCAAACAGGTCATGTGATTGAAAGTCAGTGCAGCATCACTAGCGCCATGCCATGCACCGGGCAATATTTTGGGACTAAGTTCTGTTGGGAAAAGCCTATCTTCTCTGTTCTCCTTCTATTATCCTATCTCTATGCAAATGACACATCTCTACTTATTTATGCTAAGAAAAGAATATGATGCAGAATGAAAAATTCCAGTCTATAACTATAGCAAAATTAAACATTTTGTTTCTTCATACGGGCGAGCAGAATGTGTGAGTATTGAAACACTTATTTTGGCTAATAATAACACATTGCTCAGTGGTGCACAAAACAGGAATTTTAATATACATTTGTACATATTAAAATAAAATAAAACTTTCAACGTTTCGCGCCGTCTTCTGCGGGCGTCTTCAGGAAAATATGATAATGGAAGGACTACGTTTGCATCTTGATCGAGAGATAATATTTCTACTAAATTAAAATCTAATAAATAATTCATTTAAATTTTAATTTAGTAGAAATATTATCTCTCGATCAAGATGCAAACGTAGTCCTTCCATTATCATATTTTCCTGAAGACGCCCGCAGAAGACGGCGCGAAACGTTGAAAGTTTTATTTTATTTTAATATGTACAAATGTATATTAAAATTCCTGTTTTGTGCACCACTGAGCAATGTGTTATTATTAGTTAAATTTTATGGTGCAACTGTCCTATATATATTCACTTATTTTGGTTGTACATATGAAAACCAACGATTATCAATGCACAAATAAAGTATGAGAAGGTAGCTCATACTTTATTTGTGCATTTATAACCGTTGGCTTTCTATCTTTAAACTTATTTTGGTTACCATTTAGTATTTCTGCAAAACTGTGAAAGGGCATCAACCTCAAATCTAAATTATATTCTTAAGCAAGAATTTCTGTTTGATGTTTGGATTCATTTAGTGACATTGGTTTCTTTTCCAGATAAGGCTCCAGATGTTTTATGAAGAGGGGTGGCACCCCAGCTAGTTATGGCCTTGTCCAGTGTTTTAATGTTCTTTGTCTCTCATTACTTGTATTTTTGTAACTTAAGTAGCGAAAGAAGGTCGAATGAAGCATGCAGCAATTTTTTGTTGTTGTTTAATTCTTGGCTGTAATGTATTAATCTACAATAAAGTCATATTTGAATCCATATGGGTTTTTACTTATTTCAGTCCATACTATAAAAATCTTATGAATTAAATTTGAATAGTTAAAGTTTTTATCCAAATATGTAAAAAACACCTTTCAACCATAAACATATAAACAAAAGCGCTAAAAGTCCTTTACATGATTAGGTGTATAAATATGCTCAGTTCTTGTAATGTTATGCAAATCAAATTTAATACGAGAACCCGCTTAATATGGAACATTTGTCAAGTCCCTTAAAGTATGCCTTAACCAGGTTTGACAGTACATACTTGCCAACTTTTTGTTATTAATTTTTTCTTCATATCAAATAAATGCAGAAATTAATAAAAAAAACATATCGTAACAAGACATGTTTCATTAAATAACTGTTCTTGTTCAAATTAAGCATTTATGAGCTGGAAAAATTTGAAAACTGCATATATGTTAGTATTGCTTGATGAAAATGGAAATACAGTATTTATCACTCATTGTAATATGAACTGAACTAATATTTTGGGGATTTTCTTGTTTGTTATGTTTATAGTTTTCTAATGATCATAGTTATAGACCAGAAGGCGGCAGCACAAACAATCACCTCATCTAGTTTATAGATAATAAAAAAAAGGATTTGCATATCAAAAACACAATCGGTCTGTCAAGTCGTACCTTATTGGAAAACACTTAAAACCCAATGGCGGATCTAAGGGAGGGGGGCGATGGGACGATCGCCCCATCGCCCCCCCTGAGCCCAATCCTGCAGCCCGACCCGGGCCGCGCCATTATTAAGTCACGGAACTAGGTCAGGTCTTTACACTTTCAGAATCGCGGCGGGTCGAGTCTTACTTTTTCCTGTAGAACGGGATCGAGCCACACTTGTCTTTTCAGGGCGGGCATGGCGTGGAATTCGTTCTTCCTTGAGGTAAACACTCGGTCTGGGATTGAACCAGACCATAAGGGGGGAGAAGCAATGGTGGATCTAAGAAGGGGGCGAAAGGGCGATCGCCCCCTCCCTTTGGGCTAATAAAAATTTTCTAAAAAGACATGCATCATCGCAGGAAAGGAATTGAAACCTAACTCGAGTCCGGCGCGGCCCGTCCCGGGCCGCGCCTTTTCAATATCGCGAGGTTCGGGCTGGGTCAGGTCTTCTCGCTTTCAGAATCGGGCCGTATCGTGATCATTATTTTTCTGCAGATTTGGGTCGGACCCAATGGCGGGTCTGAGGGAGTGATCGTCTTCACTTCTTGGGCTAATAAAAATTTCTTAAAAATACATGCATCCTTGCAAGAAATGAGTTTGATCCTAACTAGAATCCGGCAACCCCCTCCCTCCCCCCGGGGGCGCTTTTTTAAGTTCGTGAGGCTCGGGCTGTATCTGGTCTTACCGCATTCAGAACTCGGCTGTCATTTATTTGATACTATCATAATCATTATTTTTCGGCAGATTTGGATTGGGCCTGACTTATTTCTTTTCCAGATCGAGTCTGGCCTGGAGTCATTCTTCTTAGATGTCTGCATCAGAGATGACACAGGTTCAGACTTAGCCCGTGTCCGATACGAGATCTTGCTCTGTTTTTCTGCTGGTCTACTGATTCGGACTCATTTTTTCATAAATCTGAAAATTTTTATTTATCGATGAATAGAAAATGCAAAAAAGTTTTTTCCCCTTAAAAATTAGTACTTATTCCTTTTCAAATCAATGTCTTGTTAGTTTGATAAAAATAAAAGTGAAGCACAATTGTTTTTTCTATTATAGTATTTAAATGCTATTAAAAAAACAATTAGTCATATCTACATCTGTAAATTTATGTTCAAGCATTGCCAATGACCGACGATCCGGCGCTACGAAAAAAGGGGGGAATAATGAATTTGTCTTTAGTTCAATTTTTGTTAGTGGTAGAGATTATTTTACAATTGTATCGTTTATTATTATTATTATTTAGACATCTAACGCGAAAAGAATATTTTCTTTTGATTTTATTTTGCGGTAACCGAATAATTTAAATTTCTAGTGTATGCAACGTATACAAGTCGTAATCGCTTTTCATGTGGAAATAACTGTAAGTAATTATCATTTCTTTTGGGATTTCTGCTAATGCCGTAGTGGTAAGTAAATGTATTTACCGTAGTCTTGCGGTCGAGATCGAGTTTCCTCTGTTCCTAAAAAAGTATTAAACTTTAAAAATTTTAATTTCAGGTTTATTTCTGGGTCATGCCTATAACGAAGGCTTGTAATGAAGAATAAAATGGTTATAGTTAAAAATTTGCATTTTTTACAGAAAACTTAAAAATGTTGTTAGATTTGACAGATAATAGACAGTATTTTTTACAGGTTCCTTGCATTTATTCATGAAACACAGTTCATTAACATGTCCATTGTCCATAATATTTTCTTACTGAAACAGAGACAAAATATGAGAATCCTTTTATGTGTAAAGTATATTTTTATTTTATACCAAACTGTTCTTTTGATAATATTAAATTTAATTTTTCGTTTAATAGCCTTTTTTATATAAAAAATAGTTTAAAATTATAATTACTTTTGGAACATTTTTTATAAGTATTATGCAATTTTCTCTACTGTATAATTTCATTATCAGGTTTTACTCTTGATGCCTCAAAATGTTTCTGGCTCAGGCGGGACCGGGCTGGAGAAAAAGAGCCCAAAATTATCTCTAGTCCGCACTGACCAAAATTTCCCTACTCGGGGTTCGGCTTGGAATGAAAGTTAAATTTCGGTCCGTGTCAGACCTAGCCAAGACGCATGCACGTGCCCGGGCCTGGCCGAGTCGGCGAAATGGTTCCGAATTTTCTAACGGGCCAGCAAAATTAGAATAATTTTTCAAACAGGCCGGGCCAATAAACAAAATAAACGGGCCGAACTGGCAAAAAAATTGAAGGGCCATGAGGGCCGATCCCATAAAAAAAAAATTAGCGGGCCCACCGGCCCTTTATAAAGATTTAAGCAGGAACGTTAAATTATGAGCTATTTTCAATTATATGGGTTTCATAAGAATAAGTATAAATGTGCATCACCAGCCGATACTAGTTCGGCAACATTAATACAGAAATGTAACTTTTACAGTGTAGAGATCAGTATCGGAGAATTATATTGTGTGTAACCCGGGCTTAAAATTTTTTTAGCAGGCTGGTACCGGCCCGAGATCAGAACATCTGCATATAGACAAGCCGGGCTGTAACTAGACATAATTGTTCTCAACATGTGTTGGACAGACAATATGCAAAGCCGTGCGAAGGGGGGGGGAGGATGCGGTCGGTACGGGCGCGGAAAATTAGGGGGCGCCAAATTTATGCTACCAGCGTAATTTTGGGCTTGTTACAAGAAAAAATTGGGTCGGGGGGAGCGCCACATTTTGCTTTGCCCTGTGTGCAGTTTTCTCTTCCCACGCCAAATGATTGCAGATTTTTCTACCTTCTCATGCTGTCGCTTCTAGAAATTCTATTGAAAACGATAATTTTCACAGTATTTTCTGAAACTTCTTATCAAAAATGGAAATGCCATAGTTTTTGAATAAAAACTCCTCCTAATCCTGCTAATGCGATCCACAACATAAACATTAGTTAACCCGACCAGCAGCAAAAAAAAAAAGAAGTCAACCGGACCTAATCTCGACCCACAGCAAAAATTAGAATTAACCGGACCCATACCCGACCCGCAGAAAAAAATAAAAGCAACATGACCCGCAGTGAAAAAATTAGCCCCGACCCACGCATTAAAGTCGAGTCTCCAAATTTCTAAAATCACCCCCCCCCCCCTTGAGGACTCTCCGCCCTTGCTAAAACCTCGAATTTAGCGGTTGACTCATATGTTTACTATTTTCTTTTCCTGCTACCAGTCCTCTATGTTTTCATACTTTTGGGTGCATGAAAATAAAGTGGTAAATCTATGAGTCAGCGGCTAAAATCGGGTTTTTAGGTGTTTTCCACAAAGGTATGAATTTGCAGACCGATTGCGTTTTAATATGCGGATCCAAATTTAACAAATTCTAGATTTTCATTCATGAACTCAATGAGGTGATTATCAGTGCTGCATCCTAGTCTATTGTATTACACTTTTTTTCATGTATTCCAATATGGGCAATATAATGTGTAGCTACTAGATAAATAATCTCAGTTATTACTTAATAATCATTTATATAGCAAAATAAGATGATAGTGTAAAATTGAAACAACGTTTTAAAAAAATACTTATTATTCATGTACATTCTTTTAATATTTCATTCTATTTAATTTTTTGAAGCGATTTCACTGTTGTGCATTATAAATCACACTACACCGCCTATTAACTTTCAGAGTAATTAAGAAATTTTGACTTAAATTGTTTTAAAATAAATTCTTATTGAAACTTTGAACTTTGAAAAATAAATATTTTCATCATCCACAGTTTTATCCTAAAATGTCTCTTGATAAATTATTTTTCAATTCACAGACAATGAAGGAAAAAAAAGCATTTCTATTAATATAGCTTTAAAGCAGGGTTGGGAAAAAACCAGGTTTTTTTTTTTTTTTAAATCCCAAAAACCGTTTTTTTTTTGTTTAAACCGGGTTTTTTTAAACATCCTTTTTTAGTACATATACGTGCATATTTATTAATAAAAATAGACATTGTTGGGTTATAAGTAGTATAAACTCATTTGAAAATAATTTAAATTAAATAATTACAGTGAATTATGTAAAATATTGAAAAAAAATCATATATTTATTTAAACAGTTATTAGTAAACAGTCTTATGTCCAAATAATAAACTACTCTATACCGTGAAACATTGATACTCTGAAAATCTTTATAAACAATCTTTTGATTACTTATAATAAGCATCTGATGTAGTTTGATGAATATAAATATTATTTTCCACAATTTAAAATAAAATAAATTTGAAATACTTCTTGGGGGTTTTGTTTTTTGAGAGACAATTTGAAATCAACATTTATGGTCATTAAATTTAGCAGATAACAAAGAAGGAAAATTAGTTTGTTATTGTTAAAATACTATAACTAGCTCCCCATTTTTGAATACTCTCTTATACAACTTCATATTTTGATTTTAATTTTTAAAGATTATTTCTCCAATCAAAAAAAAAAAAAAAAAAAAAAAAAAAAAAAATTCTTTTATAGTTTTACTAAAATCTTAGAGATCATTAAGTTATGTAACTCCATATTCAAAAGCTTGTGCATGTTATGATAGATTGCTTTAAATAATATGCATTTTTTTAATGAAAATATTTTATACTAAATATTAAATATTTTTAATCTATTTTATCTTTGATCAATTCACGTGTTCTAAGATTTTTCTTTACAGGAATGGAATATGTTCAATGCATAGTGATTTTCATCCTATACATAAAAAAAATAACCTAAGCCCACTATATCTAATACTTATTGCTGAAAAAAAGGTGTTAAAAGTAGAATATATTTATGTACAATAATTTGTAAGTCTTAAATTATAAACAAAAATGAGAAAGTTTCATTAGATTTTTCAAAAAAAAAAAAAAAATAAAATAAAATAAAATAAATAAAAATAAAATAAAATAAAATAAAATAAATAATAAAATAAAAATGTTTTTTTTAGAAAAAAACCAGTTGGTTTAAACCATAGTTAAAACTAATTGGTTTAAACCGTGCCAACCATGCTTTAAAGTGTAATTGTACGATGGTGATTTGCTGAATTATTAACAAAAAATATACGATCATTTTTTGATTAAAAAAATTGACTGCTCTCAAAATTATGCATATCTAATTTCATTCGTGGTCGTTTTAATTACAGAAAAGTCTGTGAAATTCGCACACTTAAAGACCAAGGGTTTTGTTTATTATACATTTTTGCAGATAATAGATAATACTTTTGTTTACATTTCTTTTTTTTAAGTCTGACTATAACTTACAAACAATAATTTTAAAAAAATTACAATGGGAAAGGAAAACATAATGCAACATTAATCAAATATATTTAATAGCTGAGATTAATAGAAAAAAATTACACACCGTACAAAATTTATCGATTATTTATTATTTTAAACATTGACACCATACAATGCTAGTTTGTGTTGGTTTATTTTCAATAATTTTTACTGTAGTTTATGAATATTTTTTACTTCGTGCTCCAAGATTAAATTTTGTTATTAAAGGAAATTTGATTATTTATATCCAATTTATATTTCAACATTCTTTCATTAGAAAATTGATAACTGAAAAAAAAATAGCCTTATAGGTTTTAATTTGCCGAATTTCTTCATATTTCTTATAATCATTTCCCAAACATGGATTAATAGTTATGTTCATTGGTGAGAATGTAAATAAATAGTATATAGTTTGCATCTGCTTTTTTTATATAAAGCATGTTTCAATACACGTTATAAATCCATACTTCATTCAAGAAATTCTTTAAATAGCGTAAAACATACCACAAAAGATTTTGTCCTACAGACCATAAGAGAACTCATGTATTTTGACTGTCCTTTTGAACGAACTTTAAATGCAAGCCAATTCATTTTCTATAGTAAAGGTACCATAGCAAAACCTCAGTGACACACATCAATTACATGATGATCCAAAAATAATTCATGAGTATCAGATCACAGTTAAATCAATGTGATGAACAATTTTCAAGCTATATTGGAAAGTTTTAATAAGAGAGTGAATCAGATAAATAAAGCAAACATTTGAAATACTTTTTACAAACATTTATTGTTATTTTAAAAATCTACTGGTTTTATTGAATTCTTATTCCTTTATGAAATAATGTGTGAAATGCACGAGTTTTTAAAAATAAAATTATGTTTTCACTATTAAGAGGATTCTGGGGGCAACGTCATTTTAAGGAAAACAATTTTTTCATATTAAAAGTTTCAAAGAAATTTAGCTTTACAGGGAAAGAACTGTACATAAAATGAATATGAGTCTTAATATTAATATTTTTAGTATGAGAAAATATTATAAACTTTAAATCTTTATTATGTAAAAAGTACAGTTGAACCTCGAAAATCCGGAACCGTCGGGACCGCGGCGATTCCGGATTTTCGATTTTTCCGGATTTTGGAGGTTTATTAAAAAATATTTTTTTATGGCTATATAATACTATAAAATCCCGTTAATCCGCTCTTCCCGATCAAACGCCCCCTCCCCACTTTATAAAGAATTTGAAATCTTCAAAAAATCCCGAGAAAGCACCCTCCCTCCCGATTCTCAAAGGCGATTGAGAGTGAGACGAATCATTATGAAATGAATGAATCATGAATCTTTGATGAAATGTGCGTTTTTTCAAGATTTTTAAATTGATTTCATGCTTGTTTTGGCTTTTTTTTTTTTACAAATTTCTCCTTTTTTCTGCGTTTTTTCGACAGAATTTACGTTTTTTTTTAAACCCAAAATTTTCAAGTATCAAAATTCATGATTAATTCAACGATTCATTCATTTCATCATGATTCATTACTGTAAATTTTGTTGAACGCTTTTTAATTTTTGTAATAATAAAGTCTTTAATTAACGGCAAGTCATTACAATATTAACCAGAATATATCTATGTATATATTTTTAGTATAGTTATCAGAATTTAACTACAGTTGAGGAAAATTACAGCTATGTCTCATTTTAAAAATTAATAAAACTGAAATCGGAAAAATGTCCGGATTTTAGAGATTTCCGGAATTTGGAGGTCCGGATTTTCGAGATTCAACTGTATATAGAGAATTGTAAGATGATTGAAAAAATATAAAAAGATCAAAATAAAGATGGGTCTGTCATAACTGATGTCATCATAAATCCTAACCTACAGATTTATTAGTTTAAATTGGAAATAATCTTCTTGGTCAGCATTTCATTTTCAATTTGTAACATTTCACATGAAACACCATTTTCTTAATACTAGGAAAAGCGAAAGATCCTATAGAAATGATGTATCAAAATTAGTTATTAATTAACATTTAAATTACACTTTCAAAAAAATGTTTCTTGTATATCACAAACAAAATGCATACCAGTATGAGTTAATAGATACCTACTTAACAAACATTTAGAAGACAGTTTTTTTTGCATTTTTCACAAAAAAAAGATATTTAACCAGTATGTATTAACAAATGCCTTCTCAAATTACTCTTATCAGAAAATTTCTTGTTGCATATCTCACACACAAAAGGTTTTTCACCTTTATGAATTATAAGATGATTGTTTAAATGGCTTTGTCGTGAAAATTTCTTGTTGCATATCTCACATGCAAAAGGTTTCGCACCAGTATGAATTAACGTATGCCGGCTTAAATTGAACATTTGAGAGAATTTCTTGTTACATATCTCACAAACAAAAGATTTCTCACCAGTATGAATTAACATATGCCAGCTTAAATGGCCCTTTAGAGAGAATTTCTTGTTGCATATCTCACATGCAAAAAGTTTCTCACCAGTATGAATAATTTGATGATTGTTTAACTGAAACTTTTGTGAGAATTTCTTATTGCACATTTTACACATGAAAGATTTATCACCAGTATGAACTAACAGATGTCTGCTTAAAACACTCTTTCGTGAGAAATTCTTGTTGCAAACACCACACACAAAAGGTTTTTCACCAGTATGGATTAATATATGACTCTTTAAATTTTTCATTTTCGAGAAACTCTTCTTGCATAACTCACAAACAAATGATTTTCGTTTCTGTGAATCAGCATCTACTTTCCCAAAAGTCTCCTCTAAAGAAATATTTTGCTGCATATTTCACACTTAAAATATTGCTTTGAGTTATGTATACATTTATGGTTTTAAATATCTGCAATAAAAAGAAATACATTTATCCATCACTTTTTATAATTCATCAAAAATGACTGATTAAAAAATAAACTTCTTGGGAAATTTTAATGTTGATATAGAAAGCCGAACTGATAAAAAAAAAAAAAATCTTCAATAGTATTAAAATCTGCAGTAGATTCTTAATCTTTGTTTTTGGCCAACATTAGCGATTTGGCGAATAAGAAATAATAAAAAGTAGCCAAATGAAAACAAATGTTAGCAAAATAATTTCGGCAAGCAATCCTGAATAATCTATCTTTAATTCTTTATTGTATTTTTATAGGTTTTACAATAACATACTTTTTTGTAATTACCTATAATATAGAAATTTGATTATTCTGCTACAGAAACTGTTGAAATTAAATACATCCTGAATATATCCTAAATGTGTAAATTTTTCAGACATTCTTTTAACATTTAAATAAAAATTCAAAACAGCTATCTTTGATTTACCGTTGTGAAAATATGTCAATAAGATTTCAAGTCTACCCACAGAAACAACTTGTCGATCAATGATACTTTACCTACAATGAAATAGAAGTTGTGAATTTCAACACCATATTAAAGCAAAGCATTTCGCTATTTGGCACTCATTTTTTTCTGTTTTTGCGAGCCCGACTCCGATGCTTAGATAATGATCAATGAACAAAAGAGAAATACCGATCATATAATTTTTTCTATGTCTTTGGGTGTTGCTAAACTGAATTGGTATTAAGTAATTATCTCTAGAAAATGGAAAAATGTAAATGACACTGAAAATGTAAAGGGACATCAATCATTCAGACATGTAAATAAGAATCTTGACTATATTTGTGAGCACACACACACTCAGGAACAGAGCAGAAATTGAGTACTCACAATACGGTAAATCTGGCTATTAATTTATTCGCCATCGCCATATGAAGCTTTTTTTTTTTTTTTTTCATTTTGGCACAATGACGAACGGCAGCAAGAACCCAGCTTTCAGTTATCTGACATTCATAGAACTGAAAGTGTTTCATAACTCTATTAAGATTAAATTTTAAACAAAATAATTTGCAACACTTATAAAATGAAGACCTTATCATAAATAAAAATAAAGCAAATATACCGTAAAATACCGTTAATCCGCCCCCCCCAAACGAAAAGAAAAATCGTACAATAGTTAGAGGGGGGCGCTTACACGGGATTTTTTCGCGATCGTTCAACAAAATTTACAGGAATGAATCATCATGAAATGAATGAATCGTTGAATGAATCATGAATTTTGATACTTGAAAAACTTTGTTTTTTTTAATTTAAAAACGTAAATTCTGTCGAAAAAACGCAGAAAAAAGGAGAAATTAGTAAAGAAAAGCCAAAACAAGCATGAAATCAATTAAAAAATCTTGAAAAAACGCACATTTCATCAAAGATTCATAATTCATTCATTTCAAAATGATTCATCCCACTCTCAATCGCCTTTGAGAATCGGGAGGGAGGGCGCTTTCTCGGGAGTTTTTGAAATTTTCAAATTCTTTATAAAGTGGGGAGGGGGCGTTTGATCGGGAAGGGCGGATTAACGGTATTTTACGGTAAGCAGAAAATTAACACCATCTAACAATGCAATGATGCATTTTGCACATAATGAGCAGTAAAAAATATAATATAGATATGTGTTTACTCATAATCCTCTAGTAGATTGCAGCATTTTAAAAATCTTATATTATGATTATTTAATATTATTCAGTGAAATTTATATTCTATATAAATAATATAACAATAACTTAGGCGTTTACTATCCTGTTTAGTACGTTTGACGCCTTATATGATTGATCATACGTATTAAAATATGCAGAGATAAATAGATAAAAGTTGCCATATTAATGAACAGTGATAATATTTATCAGATATTGCCTGGTCATTTTTTACTTAAAATATTTTTTTTTGTGTGTGTTAATTGATACTTTCATTTTGTGTAATGCATATATTATCATAGTTCAAAAATGAAAATTAAATTTTTGAATAGTGACATAAATCAGAATAATGATGATTCCGCATGTGACAGAAATGCTTCGGCCATGCAGAAAATTTTAAACTTATTAAAACAATACTGTTATTTTATGCCAAAAGAAATTTGACATAATTTTAATAAATATGCACTTCAACATAAAGTAAATTTATTTAAAAAGTTATAGACATTTTTAAATTAAAAATTTAAAAATCTTCAAAATGTTTAATTATCCATCGTTTTTCCACTCTAAAACATTGTGTATCATTCTCAGTGGAAATAAAATGCATTAATGTTAGATTGTGTATAATCAATTAAATAGTATGTTTAAATAGATGAAATTTTGCTTGATAGGTATTTTCCAGAGGACAAAACTAATACGATACTGTCCCATATCGCAATCCTACTAACTCCAAATTTCAGTAAAAAGGAACTCCAGTCTTTCTAATATAAGTTTGCTGCTAGTTTGGATGCCTAGTACAGCAAATCACATGAAATATCTACAAAAATTTAGGATGGTATTTGTGAAACATCTTAACTCTTGAAAAGGTTATAGCTTTTCTATCAGCTGAATGCACCAAGCAAAATGCAACATTCACAAAACTTTGGAAGATTTTTCATATACTAATCTTTTCATCACCAAAACCTTCATTTGGATATCCTGTTAAGCACTGTCAAAAAGAGGTTTAATTTCTAAGATATTACCAAAACTACAAAATAGGGAGGGGGGGGCGGGGTTCCTGTGGCTCACTTCATATTCATAAGGTTTTTTATCTACTCTTTAGTAGCCATCAATGAACAAATGTATCAAATTTCTCTGTAGCATTTATTATGGCTAACTATCCTAATTTGATTGGATGAAATGATTTTCACTTGTGAAAATTCGTCAAGGTTCCGCTTCCATGACTGAAGGATACACGAGGTTCCATTACGCATAAATGTCATTTGTAGAGAATTTTATGCTCGTTAATTTATGCCGGAGTAATTTTTTTTAAATAAAAACCCACAATTTCTGAGATATTTTCAAAAATTTAAAAAAGAGGGGGGAGGGGAGAATTATTTTTGCTCCTTCTCCTACCCTGCTCATTTCCTATTCATGAGGACTTTTTACCTAGTCATTAGTACCCATCAGTGAACAAATATTCTAAATTTAATCTCTGTAGCATTTATTAGAGCAAACTTTCCTAATATGATTGGACGAAAATGGTCAAAATCCGGTTCCATGAATGATGAATTATCAGGATTCCACTGCATAGGCATGTCATTTGTAGAGAATTTTATGCTCTGTAGTTTAAGCTGGAGTATTTTTTTTTTTTTTTAATATAAAAACCCATAATGTTTGAGAAATTTCAAAAACCTAAAGAAAGAGGAGGGGAAATATTTTTGCTCCTCCTTTCTCCCTGCTCACAACTGCTATCTCAAAAAATGCTTTTTCAAAGTTACTTTATTAAGAAATTGATATATATGTGCATTTAAATAAAAATAATTATATATGTTCAATAATACAGTTTGTTTTTTACTGTTAATAAAATAAAAGAGTTATACTATAAAAAAGTAGTTGTTTTATTATTTAGAATTTTGCGGATTTCTGGTCATTGCTCTGTTTTAGATTTTTTAAACAGCAAATTGAATGTAATTTATAAGGCAATCAGAATTATAATGAATGCTTACAATATAGTACAACATTAAAAATATTTAATAAACTAAAATAATAAAATTAAGATAATTTTTTTTAATGATGTAAAACAAAGGTCAAGTTAATAGTCAATAATGTATGATTAAATATTCATTATAAAGATGAAATGTATTATTCCTAAGTAATTCATTGAAACTTGCCTCATAAAGGTACATTACTACAGTCAAAGATCTATAATCTGCACAAGTTGGGGCCAAAGGTTCTGCGAATTATGGAATATTGTGGATTATAGAGTATTATGAATTATACATAATTTTATTATTCTTAGACAGCATTTTAATTCAATAATCAGTATGATATGAAAAGATAAATATGAAATATTATAATTAATCTAACATGCTATCTCAAAAAATGCCTTTTTAAAGATATTTTATTTAAAAAATGATATTAAGTGCATTTAAATAAAAATAATTATATGTTTCATAATACAGTTTGTTTTTTACTGTTAATAAAATAAAAGAGTTATATTTAAAAAAATAGATGTTTTATTATGATTTTTTTTTTCAATTTTTTTATTTTTTGTTTAAAAAAATCCCAAATTTGTAATTTTTTTTAGCTATTTATTTGATTGTTTGCATTCGTAAAGTAATGCAAATTATAGAAAATTGCAGATTACGGGTACGCGGATTATCGATCTTTGACTGCAATTCACGTCAAAATCATAAAATAAGGAAGTTTTATTTCAGGTTTAGCAAGACTTAATAACCAAAAAAGCTTGATTAATACATATATATATGATCAGAAGATTGTGATTATCAATGATATCAGCAATATCTTGATTTTTTTTCGCAGAAAAAAAAATATTCTTCCATCGTGAAAAAACATGAATTCAGTAATATTAACAGGTACTAGTTGGTTATCCTCTCAACCAAAAATCCATCACCAAACTATAAGATTAAATGCCAATAATTGATGATCATGAATATCACATTCAATGACATTAAATACAATGAATGTGTTTAAAACATCATTAAGTGATTTTTATTTCGACTTTTCATTAGTATTTTTATTAACATTCTACTAATTACAGTCGAAATTCTATAATCCGCACACACTGTGGCCAAAGGTTGTGCTGAATATGGAATATTGTGGGTTATAGAGTATGATGTATATTATACGTCATTTTATTATTCCTAGACAGCATTTTAATCCTTTAATCAGGACTATATGAAAACATATA